>ML792243.1:144176-160695 GCA_009831015.1 Picea engelmannii | reverse complement strand
AACGAGTCTGAGTTAAGCTCTTTTCCGAATCGTCTAAAAATCGAAAAGATTGTTGAGTGAATTTGTCTCTTTCACACTCATTAATTGGATTTGAAAGGTCATGAGTTTGATTTAATATCTTTTCCGACTTGTTTTCAAAAAGTGAAAATATTGTCGAGTGAACTTTTCTCTTTCACACTCGTAAATTGGATTTGAAAGGATGTTTATTTGGTGAATGTTATCCATTTTTCAAACCAAGTAGACTAAGATTACAAAAAATGACATTTTTTGGCGTTAAACTCTGATTGCATCTCATGCCCTTGCTTGCAGTGTTGAGCCTATTGTCAGTTCTCGCTTTTACGTTATAATCCATTTACCTCAACAATCTGCAATCTCAACCAAATAGAGACTTGTTTATATCATTTTCATCTTGACACCCTATACCCAGGAGGAAGCATTCCCTTGAGTGTCCATCTTCCACATGCACCTAATTGCATTGAGAATAGGTATGTTCCAGTGCTGGAACTAGTTTTGCTTTCTTGCAACACTCGTTTCCTCCTCTGTATCATAGCATTCATTTGACTAAAAAAAAAAAAAATACGGGTGTGATGGGAGTATTATCTTATATTGGTAGTAGTCGTGTCGCCTTTGAACAGAGAACACAATTTTTGAGTCCACTTATCATCATAATTTTTGGTTTAGAATGACCTTAGGAAGTTGAGCTCGTTACATAGAGTTTACTCCTCTCACTGGTTACTCTTCCAGTCCCTATGGAGAGTTTGATTGATTCCTCCTACATCTCAAAGTTTCATCATTGGGTCTATGATGTCATAGTCTTCCATATGTCTCATGCTCTTGTTCAAAGGATGTCTATCAACCTGTGTTGGCCATTCCTCAGAACTCTTGACTTTTCATGCCGGCCATAACCTTAGTTTGTCTCAGAATCACATGAAGTTGTAGTCCTATCGTGCACCCTGGTCCTACTTTCCTCATTGGTAGGTAACCTTGAACCCATCAGTCGACATTTCATCATCGGTTGCTAGCTGGGTGGTTTCCCTTGTGTTCGACGACAAGACATCTATTCACACATTGGGATTCATGCAGTGTCTTGGATGCCATTAGCTCTATTGGTGGGTTCCTCACCTTTGTCAACAATTTTCCTTATTGGCCGCTATTCAGAGGGTCGTTTTCGTGTACCGCTTTCACCTGGAACACATGAAAGACACACAGGGTCATTGGTTTGTGAACATGTTCTTCATTCGATTTCCTCCAAATTATCAAGCTCTTGCTTTGTACCTCATGCTGAATGATGAGAGATGACTTAATGCTCTCCTTCCATCAAATTCAACTCATCTATTATGGAGATGAGACCTAGATTCCTATGAGTACCTAGAGGCTTGCAGTCATTAGTGGTAGGTTCTCTCACCATCAACAGTTGGGAATACATCAATTTCTCCTGATCGATGGATTCTTCAAGTGTTCGACCCTAACTCTTTTATTCACACTTGTAAGAATGTACTTGATGCCTTGATACCTACTTTTATCATCGGTAGTGTAACGTCCCCGACCACCCACGTCGAGCCATGATACACGAGAGAAGGATTTTGTTCTCTCTGCAGAACATACTGTAACATACCCAACATCCAACTGAGCTATGCCACATAAAAATTTTGAACTACATGCAATTAAAATATATACACACAAAACTCTTGCGAAAATATAAGTATAAAACGTAATCATACAAATACATCTTTAAATCCACAGATTCACAGTGAAATAACAGTAAACACATACATGCAGCATATACAAGAAATACCCATAAATATAAAGACAGTTATAAACACACATAGGATAAACCCGTAAAATAAGCACGTAAATGACAATGCAACATGTAAATTTATCACCCAATTGACACTTGTCTTGGTAATAATATCAACAACTGCATGTAGACCTTCCATGAACCTCCCAGCCTTAGACCACACTACTCATCACTCTCAACAGTGGGTCACCCCCGAGTTGTGACTAAACTCCACCTAGGTAAAGGGATTCCTAACCAAGCTAAAGGCTCATAGACATCAAGAAAGAATCCGGCACATGTGCCAACTCAAACTAACAACTTATAGTCCCTCATTCCCCACATGCCTATGCCACCCCAGGAAGTGTTCCCCTTCTTTGCTCAACAATCCTTCAACTACCCCACTTCCTTTCCAAGCTTCAACAACATGATGGACAAGAAGTCTCAGATACCTGTAGCTGCAATTTAACACCTTCGGGAAATCAATTCCCAAAAATTCTCTCACCTAGAGAGGAATTTCTCATGGGCCTGACAACCCACCTCTTCAATATCCCACGGGCCTTGCAACGCACTTCTTCAGTCCCACTCCCAATCTAACCAACTACACAAACAAGTATGGATATGGGTATAGGTTCAGGTACACTGACATGAAGGTACAAAAGATAGCTCAATGAGTGTGTGAATGCTCATGGATGATTGACTGGATGACTGAATCAATGTATGCTCATGGAAAGGCTGCATGGATGATCAATGATGGAATGAATGATAGGAAAATGAACTAAGTCCCAACAATATGTATGCATGTCCCAAACTTGACACTTGTCATGTTGGGAGATACTTTGGCCCACTTGTCCCCAACTTTAGAACTTAGGATAAAATAATTATCCATACTTTATGATTTAAGAAATATCAATATAATATTCCTTTTTGACTTAAGATTCCTAGCTTATCCCTTTTCCTTAACTTTTAGCCCCCTCCCTTTCTCTAACTAGTGGAGTTTAGTCCCCCATACTCTTTTATCGTGGTCGGTCTGCATGCAATGATGCATTTAATATTAATGATGAGACATATACAAAATTAGGCGCATTGGCCTTCAACATCTAGGCTCTCTGGATTAATACAAGCATAAGCCTCCTAGCTTATAATAACTGGCTCACCAGCTTATAAAACACATCATATACAGAAAGGCTCCCTGGCCTCAGAATCACAAGCATTTAAGTTTCTACGCGCAATATCTAGAATGTGTACACTTCCTCATTTTACTGTGCAGTACATGTTCGCACTATACCATGGAAGGTGCATACAAAAATGATGTCAAACAACTCTCCAGATTAAGTACTTTTTCATTTTACATTTACAATGGGGTTTGGCCTAGGGATATTACAATCCCCTCCAGTTATTTATGCAATGTCCTTAGTGCATTATGTACACATATACAACAAAAATTTTAAAAATCCTCAAAAAGATGCGGGTATTCTACCCGCATTGCATCCTCATGCTCCCAAATAGCGTCCTCAGGACCATACCAGGTCCATTGGACCTTTACAAGCCCTATGGCTCGATTCCAGAGCTGTTTGATTTTCCAGTCCAGAATGCGTAGCAGATGCACTTGAAAAGTGCCTTCTTGCTCCACCTGAATCACATTCCAATCAATAACATGATTAGCATCAGGTATACATTTTTTAAGAAATGATACATGGAATACATTATGAACAGACATAGATGCAGGCAATGCAATCATATAATCCACTAGACCAATCCTCTCTAGGATTTCAAATGGCCCACAATAGTGAGCTGCCAACTTTGAACAATTTCTCAACTTCACAGAACTTCTGTTGGCCTTCACTTTCAAGAATACATGGTCCCCAACTTTAAATTCCCTATGAGTTCTTCCCTTATCAACATAGCTTTTCTGCCTGTCTTGAGCAACCTTTAAATTTTGTTTTATTTGTATCATTTTCTCCTCCATTTCCTTGAGCAATTCTGGCCCAACCACTGCTTTATCTGTTGGGTTATCCTAGCTTACTGGTGTGTTGCATTTTCTGTCATAAAGTGCCTCAAATGGGCTCATCTTTAGAGATGTTTGGTAGTCATTGTTATAAGAAAACTCTACTAAGTGTAGGTAGTCTTCCCATTTTGATGGTTTATCCATCACATACATCCTCAACATATCTTCAATTACTTGATTCACCCTCTCTGTTTTTCCATCTGATTCTGGATGATAAGCTGCACTAAAATTCAAATTTGTTCCAAATCCATTAAATAATCCTTTCCAAAAATTTGAAGTAAATTTTAGATCTCTGTCAGGCACAATTGTCTTGAGTATTCCATGCAATTGGGCAATTTCTCTCATATAAACATCAACAATGTTGGTTTCCTTGTGAGTGAGCTTAACTGGAATAAAATGTGCAACTTTAGTAATCTTATCCACCACTACCATGATATAATCATGTTGCTTGTTTGTTCTGGGCATTTTGGTGATAAAATCCATTGTTACAACTTCTCATTTCCACTCAGGAATGGGTAATGGTTGTATAAAACCGACTGGGTGTCTATTCTCAGCCTTTACCTTTTGACATTCCAAACATTTGGCAATAAAATCAACAACTTCTTTCTCCATGCCTGGCCAATAATATTGGCTCTTGACAGCTGTAATAGTTTTCTGATATCCTGGTTGCCCAGCATAAGGTACATTATGCATTTCTCTCTATATCGGAATTTTCAATTCTTGGGAATTTGGTACATAAATTCTTCCCTTGAGCCTGATAATTTCATCATTATCTAGCTTGTATTCTTCAATTTTTTGTTGCAAATTACCTTGCTGTAATTTTTCCACTAATTCCTTATATTTCAAATCTAATTTTGCAGCCTCTAAAATTCTAGGTTTCAAATCTGATTGGTACATGCTAATGGATGTAGTATGCAATTCATGAACTCTTTTGCTGAGTGCATCAACCACTTTGTTCTCTTTCCCCTTCATATGCTTTATATCAAAGTCATATTCACATAGAAATTCTAAACATCTTCTTTGCCTAGAATTTAGAGTTGGTTGATCAAATACATATTTTAGAATATTATGGTCTTTCCTTAGCTCAAACCTTTTCTCCATGAGGTAGTGTCTATGTTTCCTCAAGGCATGCACTATGGCTTCCAACTCCAAATCATGAGTGGCATAGTGTCTTTCATGGTCCTTCAGCTTCCTTGATTCATAACATATAACAAACCTATTTTGAGTGAGGACTCCACCAAGTCCTTATTTACATGCATTTGTGCATACAATGAAGTCTTCATTTGGGTCTGCAATCCTTAGTATTGGAGCATTTTTTAATAACTGTTTCAAGTGTTGGAAACTCTTTTCACAATCTAATGTCCACTAAAACTTCACACCCTTCTTTTGTAAGGAAGTGATTGGGTGTGCAATCTTTGAGAATCCTTCAATAAATCCCTTATAGTATCCTGCAAGACCCATGAATGATCTCACCTCTGCCACATTATTTGGCACTGAACATTCTCTAATGGATTCTATCTTCTTAGGATCCACTACTATCCCATCCTTTGAAATGATATGCCCCAAATAATGAATTTGCTTCTGATAAAATGAGAACTTGCTCAATTTAGAATACAACTAATGCTCCCTTAATACTTGCAACACCATCCTCAAATGATTCTCATGCTCTTCCTCTAACTTGGAATATACAAGAATGTCATCCAAAAAGACAATGACAAACTTGTCTAAATATTCTTGAAAAACACCATTCATTAAGCACATGAAAACAACTAGTGCATTTGACAACCCAAATGGCACCACTGTGAACTCATAAGAACCATACCTTGTCCTGAAGGCGGTCTTGTTGATATCTTCCTCTTTAATCCTTACCTGATGGTATCCTGATTTGAGATCTATCTTTGAAAATATCTTTGCATCCTTCAATTGATGAAAGAGACATCAATCCTTGGTAGAGGATACTTGTTCTTTATAGTCACTTTATTCAATTGTTTGAAATCAATGCACAATCTTAATGTCCCATATTTATTCTTCACGAAAAAGACTGGGGCACCCCAAGGTGACACACTTAGGCATATATACCCCTTCTTCATAAGTTCTTCAAGTTGCATTTGCAACTCCTTCAACTCTGGTGTACTCATTTTGTAAGGAGTCTTTGACACTGGGTCTGCTCCAGGCATTAAATTTATAGAGAAATCAATGTCTCTCTTTGGGGGTAGTCTTGGTACCTCCTTGAAAACATCTTCAAAGTCTTCCAAGATTGCGTGATCTTCCAAATTTGGCACCTTATCCTTATGTGTCTCTTCCATATGAGCTGCAAATAATTAACACCCTTTTCTGTAACATTTCTTCAACTGCAATGCTGAAATTTCTCTAATGGTTACTGCCATGGGAATTCCATGCACTCTCCTTAGGCTCCCTTCCTCATCCAAGCAAGTAAATGCCTTATTATGACAGTCTAGGATAGCATGGTGTTGTTCCAACCAATCCATCCCAATTAGATAGTCATAGGAACCAAAAGGAAATATGTTCAAATCTTCCCTGGTGTTCAGCCCATTCATGTCCATAAAACATGACTTAACCATCTCATTAACTTTTCTTTTGTCTCCTGTAGCCAGCTGCACCAACCAAGATTTTCCATGCTTGCTTCTTGGCAAATGAAAACTTTCCACCATCTTAGGGTCTATATAACTATGACTAGCTCCTGAATCAATTAAAATAACAATGGTTTGGTTGTTGATCATACCTTCCACTTCAATCATATGTGACTGATAATCTGCTTGCTTGTTGTCCAGGGATGCATAGATCCTTGGTACATTTCTACCCATGTCCTCGATTGTTTCATCTTGTTGTACATTGTGAACAATCCTCACTTTTCAACTCTGTGAGGACAATCTTTAAACATATGATCTCCTTTACAGCCCGAACATTGAATAGGTGGTTGCCTTGGCCTTTGACCCCTTGTCTCAATCGTTCTGGGTTCTCTAGAATTTGGTTGTCCCTGAGTATTATTTTTGAAGAATGGTGTTTTAGATCCCTTCTTCCTATGATCCATATTGAACTTCTTTTTATCTTCCCAAGCTTTTTGGAAAGTTGGTCTTGCTTTTTGTTGATCATATATGCATTTATCTCGCCTTATGGTCTCCTCCAATGTCTTGGGATCATCATATTGTATTTTTTCACTGATGAATGATGAAAATCCATTCAAATACCTATTAATATTAACTGTCTCATCCTTGATGAAAGAAACATATTTCAACAGTTCTAAAAACCTTCTCTCATATTCATCTATGGTCATACTCCCAAGCTTGAGTTCAAATAACTCTTTCATTTTCTTGTCATAGTATCTCTTAGTCAAGTATTTCTTCTCAAAATACTTCTTGAATTCTCTTCAAGTAACGATTTTCTCTTTAATGTGTTGCACCTGCACAAGCTGATCCCACCACATGGATGTCTTTCCCTTGAGTTTATAGATGAAAATTCTACCTTCTACATGAGAAGAATAATTATGCAATTGAAAATACTTTCTCATGCCCAACAACCATGTTTCTGCATCTTCATCCTTCTTGTGCTCACTATCAAATGTAGGAGGTTTGATTTTTTTCATTTCTCCTCGTAGCTCATCCACCTCAGACCTCTTATGCTTTATGACAGGGGATGGACTTGAGTTGTTTTCTTCTCTCTTATTGGAATACCTCGGGGAGTGACGGTGATGTCTTCTAACACTTATTGTTCTTCTTTTCTCATTAGGAGACCTATGACTTCCTGATTTGCTTGAGCCACTCTCCTTATCCAACTTCTTTTCTATTATGTTCAAGCTTTGCATTAAATTCATGTTGAAGTCATCTTTCTTCTCCTTCTCTCTCGTAAGCCTTTCATTATCTTCTTTATGTATTTGGACATCCTTCTGCAAATTCTTAATCGTCTCTACCATGTTCATGTTTTCATCCCTTCCTTCTCCGTGTCCATTGGAGTTTGTTCCTTCAATGCCCAAATGGACATTCATCCCTCTGATTTCATCTTCCTGGTTGTAATTTCCTTGTGCCTCTTCCATTACTATGGACTTTGTGCTGATATTGAACTGATCTAGTTGTTTTTAACTCTACAAAATGTGCAGCTAACAAAACTTTGTCAGGTTAATTGTTTCAACAATTTCATGAAAATATGAACCATTTTGGTTCAATAATGTATCAGAATCCTTTCTTCTAATTTCCTGAAAAAGTGAATGCCCAAATAATTTTTTTGGGTGAATATTTATATTCTACTATCCGAGACCTTTCCAACGCCTACTCCCATGCTCAATTCCGAGTCTTGAGCAGAAAGTTATGGTTATTTGAAAATTGCCCATTAATATTTTTGTTCACACTTCAACTTGGTGCAATTATGCGTTGTAATTAAGAATTTTTGCATCTACTCCATTCGATTTTTTGTATGATCTCAATTGGGTTTCTTCATATACATCTTATGGACACTCTGTCCAAGTTTCACCTTTTTATGGGTTTTGGGCTGCTAGTTACAACCCGCTGAAGTTCTAGGCCAATTTGTGTTTTTGGCCTGGAATGCTACAAGTACCTTCTTTGCCATATTAAACATTTTTAACATGCCCATAAATTTAATTCAGATATGGTACTATCTTATATGGTTCAATATATTTCCATTGACTTCTCCTGCGCCTCAATCTGATTCTGGAGCAAAAAGTTATGGCTCTTTGAAGTTAGTTGGGTCTTATAATTTACCCTCCATTGTTTGTGCTATAACTTTCTCATAAAAGCTCTGTCTGATGAATGGTTTACACCAATAGAAAGATCTCTCTGAGCTCTTTTATTTGATATGAAAAGAAATAGTGTGCTTTGGGACACTCTATTCTTTTGGTTTTCGAATACCTAAAAACGCTCTTAAGGGCCTAAAAAACACGCTGCAAAAAGATGACGTTCAAATGATATAAAATGTCGTAGAAAATCACTGGTTTTCTGCTATTGTTCACCCTCCAAACGACTTCGTGCACACAAATTTCAACCTGTAAACCCATATTCACCATGCACAACAACAAAAAAAGGTAAATCACGCTCCGCGCATCCATAACTACCATGCATCACTTCTTTGTCGCGTCAATAATTGGCGCACACTACTTTTGTGTCACGCGCCAATATCCACCGCGCATAGTTTTGGTTCTGGTACTATTACCTATTGCGTGCCATTTTTGTATCATGCGTTGATAATCCGCACACATTTCACTCTACATGCTGCACCATGCCACAGTTTAGTATGCCTCCATCGCGCACCAATACTCTGCGCACACCATTAACTAAATTGTCGCGTGACATTATATATCCACATTCTGCGCGCACCAACAAAATCCCTCTGCTCTCTTCCAGTATTGCACACACCACGCGCACCATTATTATGTTTGTGCACACTTCACACACCTTAATATGTGTATGCACACCGCGCAATGCTAAATTTAGCGCGTGCACCCGCACACCAACATTTTTTCGTGCGGTGCCAAATTTTAGCATGTGCACCCGCACACCAATATTTTTCTGCGCGATGCCAAAATTTAGTGGGCACACCAGCACGCCAATGTTTTTTCGCACGGCACAAATTTTTTACATATCACCATATTTTTACTGTGCATCTTTCATTTCTAGTGCGCCCAACTGCGCACATTCATTTTTATGCGCATCAATTCCTCGTGAATTCCACTGCAAAAATTAGGGCTTTTGATTAACTTTTTTTTTTTTTTTCAATTTCTACCATAGAAATTATGCAACTATGAAATTTGTTCAATTTCACCCCGATAACACCAATTCAACCTATGCAATAACAAATCGCTATGGGTTGACATTTATGGGACAATTTATTTTTTTCCCAAACTCAAGTCATGAATTTGAGAATTTTAACCACTAATCTCGTTCCATTTGTCTAGGCTTCACTGTAACTTCAAATTCGACCAATTCCAGGTCTGAACTTGCTAGAATAGATATTAAATTAAGAATATCTCACCACATGGCAAAATTTCTCCATTTCCTCATGAATTTAACAACAAAATTGGGGCTTTTCCCAATTATGCATCGTTACTTCTAAATTTTACCATGGACGCTCTACAAACTGAAATTTGGCCACTTCGAAATCAATCCTCTATGAAATTTTGCTTCAACTCAACTTGTTCGGCCCATCCAAGCTCCGTGTTGAAAACTGAATCTCTTATACCATATTGTAACGTCCTCGTCCACCGACACCAGGCCAAGATAACGCTTTTGTTATCTCTGCAGAACATATTGTAACATACCTAGCATCCAACTGAGCTATGCCACATAAAATTTTCGAACTGCATGCAATTAAAATATATACACATCTTTAAATGCACAGATTCACACTGAAATAACAATAAACACGTACATGCAACATATACATAAAATACCCATAAATATAAACACAGTTATAAACACACATAGGATAAACCCATAAAATAAGCATGTAAATGACAATGCAAAATGTAAATTTATCACCTAATTGACAATAAGTACGTAATATAATTATCACTCATGTAAATTTAAAGGGGGTTTGGCCTAGGGATATTACAGGTAGGTTGTCTCACGTTTGTTAATGGTATACCTCATTGACCATAATCAAACGAAGTCTCATTATGTTTTACTTCAACTCCTTTATTCACACGATGTAGAATTGCACATTTGGCGGATTGTGTAGAAGACTTGAATACATCATTTTATAGTCACATCTTTCCTGAGTTGTTGCTACCTTTCATTGGACTAGTACCTATGTGACTTCAATGATCATGAGATATCATATTGTACTCCATTGTATATTGATATCTTTAGAATTATTTTGAGAGTAGTTTTACTGGGCCTTGTTCGTGACTATGACAACCTTTGGCAAGTTACCACCTTTGTATTGCCTATTCATGGCCATGGACAACTGTTTGGTATATTTTCACATGGATCTGCTATGTAATTCAAATTGGCAGCCATGTATGCAAAGTCAATACAGATGGTAATGAACAACTAGTTCTTTCAACTGGATCCCCATTACTCCACTTTTGGGTCTTATAATGTATTTCAGCCATCGCAGATACTCCTTTGACCTCACACATTAGGGGGCATCTGTTATAACAAGATTTGTCTCACCTATGAAAAATTGCACAGAGGGAATTTTTCCATTTCCCTATGCAGAATTGAAGTCTTTGTTTGCAAATTCTAGAGCTAAAAACATTATGTTTCCACATATACATGCCCTACCTATATTACAACACGCGTATATGCAGGTTGCACCACTATAGCCTGCGTATATCAGGATTTGTGCCCAAAATTAAAAAAATTGTGTCGGGTTTCCATGTCACGTTACGAGATCTATGATCCTTGGCCTTCCATATACTGGAAATGTTCCAACTTGACCCTTCAGTTCCACTTGAAGGCTACAAATGGGCCAAATCTGAGCTATGGAAAAGAGGAGAAGAATTCAACTTTGGGAGCAAAGTTACTCTAGATAAATGATTCACTTCACATTGAGTCTGCATCCCTTTGTTCTTTAAGTCTGAACACATTGTTCAGCCCCCAAGATCTTCCCTTCTTAATTGAGAATGTCATTATCTCTCTTATGTGATCTTGCCTTTGGTGGATGATTGAAGTGGTGGAGGCCCAACTGAAAGGAACTTAGTTTCTCGGTTCCGAACTGTGTAGACATGGAAGTTTGTAATTCATTTTCTTATGTTGATTACATTTTAATAGAAATACTCTTTTCTCATCCAATTAATATCTTGCAAATATTTGAATTGCTATTCCATGGGAGTATTTTCTATGAATGTTGATGGATTATGCCATTGAATGTGCTAACATTATATATTATCACCATATGATTTCATTTCTTGGTTGTTGAGGACTAGTTGCAGGTGTATCGCTTTGGGTCAAGTGCTCAACAGTGGAATTCATCGAATGTTTGGATGAGGTAGGCCTTTTATCTTGTCTTGCTAGCATATTTGTTTATATAGCATACTTGAGATTAGAGTTGATTTCTGCAGTCATTTCCGTCTGTTGTGGTTTACCCCTAGCCACAGAGAGATTTTCCTCGTAACACTTTGTTGATAAATATTTGTTGCACAACTATCCTCTATAAAATTTGGCAAACAATAAAACAATGAGTATGGTTTTCCTTTATAAACACAAAAACTCAAATTCCCGCTCATTTTTTCGTTGTATATTTCAGTGCATTGATGATAAATGTGTGCGTTGTTGCTTTTTTCCAAAAGTTATGGTTTTCGATGTGCTATTTAGTGTGTAGCACACCGGTGTGATGTTCCACACAGATCACACCAGTGTGGTTTGCATAATGCACTGATTTATTTTCATAATAAATTTCAAAGTATTGATAGTAAGCGTGTGTTATTTTTCTAACTTGCTTTAGTCGGTGCGCTAGATAGTTTGAAACACACTGGTTCAATGTATAATTAATAATGCATCGGGGAAGTGTGTAAGTAATAACACAAAATAAGACAGTTACATTTGCATAATCAAAATTGAAACATCTATATTTAAAGCTTGTGGAGGTTTTGCTTTGCGAAGGCAATAACGAAGGTCGATCTTCGATGCTTACCTCAATTAAACGTATCGGTGAATTGTTTTTATACATATGCACCAATATGTTTTCAAATGATAAAGTGCATCGATGGGGGGGAGAGAGGGAAGGGGATATAATGAGTGAGAGAGGGGCTGAGCATCGAATTCACACTTTCTATGTTCAAGGAGGATATTTTTAGGGATCGAGTAACATTTTCATAATTTGTAAATCCAAATTGAGATTTCTTATATAGATGGGCGGAAAAATAAATGATCATGTATAAAAACAAATGATTTTTTAAGAGTGTCGTCAAGTTATAAAAGTTTTTGGAAGTTATTTTTGAAGTTAGATTGTTCTATGCTACCCAAGATGGCGATTTTTGGCTCAAATGAAGAAAAAAAAATTATAATATCAAATGGCCATGTAGTGTCCCTAACTAGGGTAGATGGGGAATATATGTGTAGTTCCCAAAATATTATTCTTCTTTGTGTGATCTTATCAAACAAATTGTATTAGTGTTGTTGAAATGCTAAATATAAGCTTAAACATAAATCATATACCCATTACACATAGAATATAGAAGATAACCATGGCATCTTATTATGGTTGGAAACTCCCAAATCAGGACAATGGCACTAATGGTTGTAATAACAAATACAAAATATGACTAAGCACACAAACTAATGGCTACTAGAAAGTAACATAAAATACTACAAATAACAAAAGAAACCTAGAATGATGCCAATCAATGAAGCCCAAGGCTATCCAAAACCCTGCATTGCTACGCTTTAGTGATGTTTGTCCTGCAGGAGATTCTCCAACTCCTCAAAACGTCTCCACAGATCTGATATAATGCAAAACCCCAACCTACATGGGTCCTCGTGGGACGCATGCGGGGTGTCTCACAGGGCCTCACGTGATGAACCTTGCTCAACTTGCAGGGATGCCTCCAGCTACAGATGCACGAAACCCTATGATACCAGCGGATCCGTTGAATGGATTACTCCTGAGTTTTATCATGAATAATTCATGCCAAATGAAAACACCTCCAACTCTCTCCAGAATAGAATCAAGCATCGCAAGGAAATCTAAGAGGACTTCGGATGAATCCCTTTCTTGTCTAGCTAGAGTGAATATTGCACCACTGAAACTAAACCTTCAATGGAAGGGTTTTCCCAAAACCCCAACTAAAATGATGGCTACAAGAGCACTCAATAAGATATCAAAAGAATAACCCAAGGGGAAGGTTGCTCCTCTATTTATTCTTCCTTTGGACCTTCTAGATCTTTCCCCCATTTTAACCAAATCAAATATTTACTTTATTTCTCCTCCAATTCCATTTAAATATAATTGTTTGCAATATTTTTACCTAGTGACACCTCCTTGACTCCCTTTTTCCTTGTTGACTATAGCCTATGGGAGTCGTATAGGCTATTGAGTCATCACGATCACTTGGAAGGGGACATTACAATCCTCCCTTCCCAAGATTGCTTGTCCTCAATAAATTCTAGATCAGGGTGTTGTAGAATATGCCCCCCCTCCTAGGTAGCATCTTCTATGGTTAATCATCCCCATATAACCAAATAATCTCAAATGACCTTGATCCTCAGTCTTCGTTCCTTAACAAAAAATATCTTCTCAGGGGATAGAACCAACTTCCCTTCCTCATCTAGTGGAGGAAGGTCTACTGAAGCAATGCCATGTTCTCCTAATGATCCGTCAGGATTTTTCGAAATGACTATGGTTGAGTTTTTAATTGCATGCATTAATTGACCATTGGGAAACTTAGCGAAAGAACGAGGAAAGAAAATGCATTATACATCCATAAATATATATGCAAAACTGAAATGCAATGAAAATCAACAAACCATAATGCACAAGTTTGATAACGGAGTTCGGCACAACTTTGCCTACGTCTCCGGGCCCTTTCTCTGTGAGGGAGGCTTCTTGATTTCTTTTCAAAAGCTTATTAGTACATCTTTACAATGCCGATTGGCTTCTAGACTAATCTGGTCTTGTTCGCCATGATCTCTAGAATCTTGCACAACTTACGGCACCTGAAACGGATGTCCCGAGCTCTCAGAAATCGTCCGACAGCATCTCTACCTCAACAGCTTCCTTGCCTCAATCTAGCTTAGACCTGGCTTTGCCTCAACATCTCTGCTCTCCAAAACCGTCCAAAAGCTCTTCAAAAGCTGACCAAATGGCCTCAACATGGCCTTGGTTAAATAGTGGGAAAGTTGGTTGTCAATCTCCAACTTCCTCCCAAGAATTAGGCTCTAAAAAAGCCCAATAACTCCCAAAATAGAGTTAATTACATTAAAAAAATCATAAAGTGGTTAAAAAAAAACCCACTTTCAACTATAATGTAGTTATATAATTGATTTAAGCCCCCTTCTTGTTGGGCGCGCCCCCTTTAAAAAGGTCACATGGGCCATGTGGCCACGCGCTAGCCCAAAGGGCTAAGCACGGGCCACCCCAAGCTAGCTCCAACACCCGGTTCTGTTGTGTTCGCATAGGGCCACGACCTCGGGCTAACATATAACTGCACCAACTATTAACATAACCGTGCTAACCACAAACTATGGTAACCGCGCACATAACATATGGTAACGGTTGTAATAACCGTTGGTTTAAACAATCAAACCGCGCCAACCATATGTTGGTCGTAACCCCTTTACACATAACCACGGGTCATATGCATATACAACGACCGCGCCAAGTTTTACATCCACGCCCATTCGGATAAGCTCCCACCGGTGGTCCTGTCATGCGACCATGTGTGTTGAGGGCTGGGGCTAAGCCCCGACCCTTTTTCCCGCCGGCCAAACCCTTAAACCACTTTAAATAACCTTTCCACCGTTTACGTAACAAGTAACAACCGATGGTGTAGTGGTCGGAGGACTTTGTTAAAACGTTGCGGTGGGAAGAGGTCGCGGGTTCGATCCCCTGGGCCTAAATTTTTTTTGACCTATCCCTCATTGGATAAACTCGGGGTGCCACGTGGCAGCCCGTGACTGGGCCACGTGGCACTTTTCCATCCAACCAGAACACGACACGCGTCAAGCGCTGATTCGCCCACGTGCCCGCCACATCACTTCGCCACATCATCTGACACGTAAGCCTGCCACATCATCACCGTACGATGCTGACGTCATTCGTGCCACGTTTCACCCTTCCAGTGGTGACACATGTCACTCCAGGATTGGTCCAAGTGTGCGCCGAAAATGCCAAAATTGCCTGACACGTGTCATGCTCTGGAGACGCCACGTGTCCTGTACAGAATCTACCACGTCATCGTACAGACCTACCATGTGTCATCCTCTGGTGCTTCCACGTCACCTGTACGGACCTACCACGTGTCACACGTACGGACGTTCCACGTGTCCCTGTATGGACTGTACGGACAGGTACAGTCAGCATCCCAAAATTTTGCCTGTTTGGCTCGACGGACAGAATGCGATATCTTCTTCATACGAACTCCGTTTGAGATAAAAATTATACCACCAGAATCAGGAAGACGAGACAGACGTAATGGCGTTGGTTTTGTTGGATTCCAAGAACTTTCATTTTTGAGCATTTTTCATGCCCTGACAGCTTGCTGAATCCGATTTCGGATCACACCTCCCAACAATAAGACCTTTTGGTCCCCAAAAGGTTACTGACCACTCGACAAGCTCGGGATAGACCACCCGGCTTGGTATTTGTCTTTGAAAGATGATTACATCAGGGGAAGCAAAACACAGTGAAGCTGAGACATCCACTTCTGGCAGAACCAAGTGACTACTTTCTTTCCTTCACGGTGTTCTTCTTACTTCACTGGCAATCCTTCCTCCTTCGTGGGTGCATGCAAAATCCTCTTGCCCTTCTTTGGACGAAGCTCAGGATTAATCTTCCAACAGCTAGCCTTTTGATGTCCACTCTTGTTGCAAAACGTACAACGAGTTTTCGACATCCAGACCTGCTTAACCTTCTCCTTCTTCCGTTGTGGACTTGAGCCTTTACGTCGTGTTTCCTTCTTGGACAACATAGGTTTCCTGTACAAAGTTTGTCTCTTCCAACACTTGGCAACACAATGCTTAGGTGAATGACAGTAAGCACATGGATAAAGTTTCCACAAGTTCCGGTTTACTTGATTATGCTTGTTATAATCAAAAGGAGAATTAACA
>ML792243.1:118642-143925 GCA_009831015.1 Picea engelmannii | reverse complement strand
TCAATGGGATTTACAATGCCTTGACCTTGACGTCCAAGGCCCTTTCCTTTTTCATAACCCATCTTGGTTAATATTCTCAAACCTACACCTTTTGTGTGTTTTTCGAATTCACCAAAAGCAACTTGATGAGAATGAGGAAAATTTGCTGAGAAACCTTCACTGCATACCTCAGATATGTTGTCTGAAACAGATGTAGAAGGCACTTCCTTCAATGCTTCTTTTCCTTTGTTGTTCTTTGAAGCTTTCTCTTGAACCGTGCTCTTTCGTTCCAAGTAGTCTTCATACAACACCTTCACCATCTCAGCCATGGAAAACACCGAATCTATGAACTCCTTCTCGGCTTGAGAAAGTCCTCCTGTAGATGCCATTTTCCTCCTTGAGATGTGCTCTTCCCTGGCTAACATGAAAAACTCAATTCCAAACGTCAACTAGCTCTGATACCACTTGATCCGTCAGGATTTTTCGAAATGACTATGGTTGAGTTTTTAATTGCATGCATTAATTGACCATTGGGAAACTTAGCGAAAGAACGAGGAAAGAAAATGCATTATACAACCATAAATATATATGCAAAACTGAAATGCAATGAAAATCAACAAACCATAATGCACAAGTTTGATAACGGAGTTCGGCACAACTTTGCCTACGTCTCCGGGCCTTTTCTCTGTGAGGGAGGCTTCTTGATTTCTTTTCAAAATATTATTAGTACATCTTTACAATGCCGATTGGATTCTAGACTGATCTGGTCTTGTTCGCCATGATCTCTAGAATCTTTCACAACTTACGACACCTGAAACGGATGTCCCGAGCTCTCAGAAATCGACCGACAACATCTCTACCTCAACAGCTTCCTTGCCTCAATCTGGCTTAGACCTGGCTTTGCCTCAGCATCTCTGCTCTCCAAAACCGTCCAAAATCTCTTCAAAATCTGACCAAATGGCCTCAACACGGCCTTGGTTAAATAGTGGGAAAGTTGGTTGTCAATCTCCAACTTCCTCCCAAGAATTAGGCTCTAAAAAATCCCAATAACTCCCAAAATAGAGTTAATTACATTAAAAAAATCATAAAGTGGTTAAAAAAAAACCCACTTTCAACTATAATGTAGTTATATAATTGATTTAAGCCCCCTTATTGTTGGGCGCACCCCCTTTAAAAAGGTCACATGGGCCATGTGGCCATGCGCTAGCCCAAAGGGCTAAGCGTGGGCCACCCCAAGCTAGCTCCAGCACCCGGTTTTGTTGTGTTCGCATAGGGCCACGACCTCGGGCTAACATATAACTGCACCAACTGTTAACATAACCGCGCTAACCACAAACTATGGTAACCGCGCACATAACATATGGTAACGGTTGTAATAACCGTTGGTTTAAACAATCAAACCGCGCCAACCATATGTTGGTCGTAACCCCTTTACACATAACCATGGGTCATATGCATATACAACGACCGCGCCAAGTTTTACATCCGCGCCCGTTTGGATAAGCTCCCGCCGGTGGTCCTGTCGTGTGGCCATGTGCGTTGAGGGCTGGGGCTAAGCCCCGACCCTTTTTCCCGCCGGCCAAACCCTTAAACCACTTTAAATAACCTTTCCACCGTTTACGTAACAAGTAACAACCGGTGGTGTAGTGGTCGGAGGACTTTGTTAAAACGTTGCGGTGGGGAGAGTTCGCGAGTTCGATCCCCCGGGCCTCAAAAAATTTTGACCTAGCCCTCATTGGCTAAACCCGGGGTGCCACGTGGCAGCCTGTGACTGGGCCATGTGGCACTTTTCCATCCAACCAGAACACGACACGCGTCAAGCGCTGATTCGCCCACGTGCCCGCCACGTCACTTCGCCACGTCATCTGACACGTAAGCCTGCCACATCATCGTCGTACAATGCTGACGTCATCCGTTCCACGTGTCACCCTTCCAGTGGTGACACGTGTCACTCCAGGATTGGTCCAAGTGTGCGCCGAAAATGCCAAAATTGCTTGACACGTGTCGCGTTCTGGAGCCGCCACGTGTCCTGTACGGAATCTGCCACGTCATCGTACGAACCTGCCACGTGTCATCCTCTAGTGTTGCCATGTCACCTATATGGACCTGCCACATGTCTCACGTACGGACGTGCCACGTGTCCCTGTACGGACTGTACGGATAGGTATAGTTAGCATCCCAAAATTTTGCCTGTTTGGCTCGACGAACAGAATGTGATATCTTCTTCATACGAACTCTGTTTGAGATAAAAATTATACCACCGGAATCAGGAAGACGAGACAGACGTAATGGTGTTGGTTTCGTCGAATTCCGAGCACTTTCATTTTTGAGCATTTTTCATGCCCTGACAGCCTGCTGAATCCGATTTCGGATCACCTAATGCCTTCTTGAGGTAGGATACATGGAAGGTGTTGTGGATACTGCTACCTTCCAGTAGCTCTAGCTCATATGCCACTTCTCCAACTCTCCTGATCACTTTGTAGGGCTCGTAAAAATGGGGCTTGATCTTTTATACACCACTCTTCTTCAGCGAATACTGTCTATACAACTTCAATATGAGAAAGATAAAATCTTTGACCTCAAAGCCATGTTCTACCTTGTGTATGTCTCCATACATTTTATGTTGATTCTGAGCATCCCGGAAATTATCTTTTAGGACTCTTAAGATGTCTTGAATTTCCTATAACTAGTCCTTGGCCTTAGGATCTCGGCTCTCTCCAAATGTCAAATCCACAAAAGAAAGAGCATCATACCCATAGAATTACCTAAATGGGCTCATCCCGATGGACAAGTGATGAGTGGTGTTGTAGCAATGTTCATGGAGATGCAACCATTTTATCCATGCTTTTTGTTGTCATGACACATAATTCCTCAGGTACCCCTCGATCCATATGTTTACTCTCTCGGTTTTCCTGTCAAATTGGGGGTGATATCTAGTTCTAGGTGTTAACTTCATCATGGACAACCTAAATAGATCCTTCCAAAATGCACTGGGAAACCTGCTATCCCAGTCACTAACTATGTTCCTTGGTAGTGCAATCTCTTAGAATTGAAAGAGTACAAGTCTTTATAGGGTTTAGTGATGTTCAATCCTAATTTATCCATGATTTCTAAAGGCATTAGGGAATGAGAGGTCCCAAAATAATACAAATGGTTATGGAGGTGAAGGTTTTGAATCTCTAAGGTGATCTTGAAAGGAGGGTTTAATTGGTCATTCTCATTTGACATATTTCCCAATATTAACTTGGGGGCATCATCTTGGAGGTTGATATGATATTCCTACAAAAGGGATTCACTATACAAAGCCATCACATTTGGCCCTTGGGAAACATTTCTATCCTATGTTGGATGAGGTTTGGCAGGTGAACTTTGAGGCTACCCGTTTATCCCCAAAAAATGTATACACTTATTTTCTATGAAACATTATATTTAATAACTTTAGAAAATGGCTTGGGAATTTTTATTTTTCTAAGTTCATACCCAATATAAAAAAGAGGAGTAGCAGAAGGAATTATATCTACAACCTTGGTAGAGATGAGTGGCTTGGACATGATGAATGAGGTTGTTGTAGCATGGGGATCTTCCCTCCATTTCCTAGAATCATGGAACCATTGGATTTCTTGAATGATTTAGGTTCTTCTCTTATTGGAATCAATGGCATCCAAAATTCTGACACTCTTAACATTTTCTCTTTCCTTGAACTTTCAGAAACCTTGGGCTCCTCTCTTCTAGCATTCTTGAGCCTCCTTGGTACTTCTTCCCTCTTGAAAGTAGGGTAAGTATACCTAGGTCTCAACTCATAATTCCTCCTCACCTCATCCATGATACTATTACAGATAATTTGTCGCTAAGATAGGGATATATCTAGGGCCTTTTCTTCTTGTAGGTAGATATTTTCCCCTTGGGGTTCTTATTATTATTCCTCCATCATGAGGATACCATCAATGATCTAGATTGGATCATTATATTAATTTTCATCTATATTGATGCTTTCAAACTGGAAAAAATTCGAGGAAAAAACTTGTAGGATCATTTTAATGGTAGGTCTTGGTTTGGAAAATTGGGGTTTGAAACCTTCAAGAGCCATTTTGAGGAATCAAACAACATTTTTTTGGGTAACAAATTTCTCAAACGTAGCTCAAACCCCTTGGTGCTATTCTACACATGGAGTCCTTTCCAACGGTGCAAACATTGCTTCAATCCGATTTCTTATGCAAAAGTTATGCCTCCTACAAGTTGACCTACCGTGTTGACCACCATGGTACGAGTGGATGCCATGTCAACCCCCATTACTCACGCATATGTGGCTAGCCACATATGGATTTTCAATAAGATTATAAAAGGTCCAAAACCTTATCACAATTGAGGGTTGAGGAAGTCAAAACCCTACCCTTAGATAACTATCAGGTGATGTTAAATACTGAGCCTCTAGGAGGAGAAAGGGTTCCATTATTTAGCATTGTAATTTTTCCATAGTTGAGCATAACACCTAGGAGTGGTATTTTGAGAGCATAATAAAGGAGGAGAGATTTTATATGTTAATCCATAGACAAAGCCTTAGGTCAATATAAAACCCCTTATTAATCCCTAAATATTGTGTTATTACATTTCTAGTGTTATATTAGTAGGTCAAGTAGAAATCTTCATTGTACCATTTCATTATAATTGTACCCTTTGTCTCCTATATATAATAAGGATACCTAGTATTAAGATCATATTATCTCATATTATACAATGAATATATTGTCAAAGGAGGTTTCCCCCTCGTAGTGGATTTTTATTCATTGACTTTGTATCGTTCTCAAAGCATTGGTTCATAACATTTGATATCAGAGCATCGATCTTATGGTTTTGTTGCTTCAAGCGAGTCATCTTGGAATTTTCGCTATAATTTTTTTATGGGAATCTTCAGACAACTAAATTTGGAAGTTACCCAGGAGACATACCACAGTTGAAATACCTCGGTTTTGAGTCCCTAGATTAATAATGTATTTTGTTTATTTGATGAGAGGCCAAAGTGCTCGAAAACTACAAAGGGGTCGGAGTGCCTATGAAATGTAATGCTTTGAATATGTCAATAATAAAATACAGTGTTGGCTGCGAGATGAACAAGGACAAGAGTTATAGGGGTCTATGATTCCATGAGAGAGGGGGAGCTGAGGGCTAATCCTTTTATTAATTATTTTGAATTACCCACATTTGTGTTGGGGGGCAAATGAGGGGGCACATAAGTCTCTTGGGAGGCCATGTTGTGCCTTGGGCGCCTTGATATTTAAACCTTGCTTGGAGCTTGTTTGGGGGTTCAAGCATTTGGCCATTTAATTATTTTCTCAATTTTGTTTTGGAGCGGTTCCTCTCTCTCAATCACTCTTCTTGCTCATTCTTGGTTTTTCATGGAGAAAGGAAAAATGACAAAACAATTGCTAGAAGTAATCAACAATGGTTGGCTGGTTGTAGGAACCACTTGTGTATTCCAGTAATGGATTAATTCATGAGTGCATGGATGCATAGGAATTATTGGTGAAAGAACCATCCACAGTTGATAATCCTTGGAGTTCTAACATAGAGATTCCTTGACCAGAAGCACTGGAGCCTTGGAAGGAGTTGGATATCTAGAGGGACTACGTGGCAGTGAAGGGGGTTCATTTTCTTCGGGTGGTGCAAGATGAAGGGAAGAGAGATAGTAAACTAGATTTTGATGTGTGCTTGAGAAACCTATGAGAGCTTGATTGTTGACTGGTTTGGGAAGCTGAATGTCAATCTGAGACCTGTTTTTGTGGATTCATAGACTTGGCTCAGGGGTGACCTATTGTTGAGACTTGGAACAATAGTGTCTAAGGTTGGGTGGAACGTCCTTAGGCTACAAGTAGTTGGTGATTGGTATTGTGAAAGATAAGTGCTCTTTGTCATGTGTTTT
Organism: Picea engelmannii; assembly: GCA_009831015.1. NCBI lineage: Eukaryota > Viridiplantae > Streptophyta > Pinopsida > Pinales > Pinaceae > Picea > Picea engelmannii. Next base: position 138,029 of record ML792243.1, on the reverse strand, counting down.
CTTTGCTTGTATATTTTTTTCCACCATTTATTAATTATCATCTCTGAGATATGTTTTTGTAATGTGCTCACTTGCTGGTTATTGTTGTGCATGGAATATGGTTCATTTTTGTTAGGGTGTAACATGAATCTTGATGACTGCATGTTTATTTTAATTATTAGAATTCAAAATCAATTCAAGAAGTGTGTTCTTGGGGTATCTTGGCCCAACGTTTTGGTAGCCGGGTGTGTTACAAAGTAGTATCATAGTGAAATTTTTCATGTGTTGATGTCGGGTCCGTGACAACAATACATTTGGTAAAGAGTTCAAGTTATTTTTCGTTATACTTTTGGAGATATTGCTTATGGAAGATATGGTTTTTTACTCATCTTGAAATTAGTTTTAAACAAGTCATCTTGGAATTTTCACTATAACATTTTTTACTGGAAGTTTCAGATAGTGATATGTTATCCAGACATAAGAGACATATTGAATTATTTTTGGTCCAAATTTTAGGTTCTAGGTCGTTATATTTTTAGAGATATATTCTTTGGAAGTTAGGATTTGTGACTAGTCTTGAAATTAATCTCAAATGAGTCATCTTTTTATTTTCATTATAAAACTTTTTTGGTGAAGTTTCAAAATATAAAATTTTCAAAGTATTTAGAAGACATATGTAACACCCCCACTATAATCCCCATTTTAATTATTTCTTAATGTAGATATAATGTATGGCTATGACCAAGTGATGTATATGTGAATTGTATTTCTAATTTCTAATAAATAAAATGTGATGCTAGCTACCCATGGATATGAATAGAAACGGGGGATGAATTAATCCACAAGAGAGAGGAGGGTCTAAGTTAAGAGTATTTCTAAGAGGGGTCCAAAGGGAATTACCGAAATCTATTAATTCAACCCACATTCCTAAATTTTATTATCATTATGTATTAAACTTCTATTTTATGATTGAGTGTCCCCAAAGCCAATCATCAAATGCATGTAAGAGGATGGGTGTGAGAAGTGACATCTCATAGTTATTGGGAGCATGGGGGTTGAGTACAATAAGCTTGAGGAAGAGTGTAAGTCAAGCAAGAAGCCAAAGACAGGAAATTCATATGGATAGTTACAATAGTTTTAGACATACAATTTTTGGCATGATCAACAAACAAAGAGCAAAAAAAAAGAGCTTGGAGCTAGAGAAACCATGGAGAGCAAATTTTGGAGCATGCTAGAGTGTATTTGGAGTTGAAGAATAAAGAGATAGGTTTTCAATCCTTAAGAGTGAATTCCTCTGGGAATTGCAATGTAACAACAAGTGTGTGTTGTTTTTTTCTAGGTAGTTTTCTTAACAAGGATCTCCCTTGATTTTCCAAATAGAGACATTCCTGGTTACTGTGCCAAAGAGATCCTCATAAAAGAATGGGACACCCGAGGGACTGATATAAGTGAAGGGGTACATTCCTTGGGTTGTACAGGTCAAGAGGAAGAGAGCTGGTGGAAAATCAGGATATTTGTAGGAGAATACCAGTGGGTTGTGGGATTTATGAGTTGTGAGTGGACAATGAGAGAATACCCTCTTTTGTGGATTGCTAGCCCTAAATTGGGGGTGAATTGTTGTTGAGATTTGGAACAACAATTCTATGGTTGGGTGGAACATCCATCCCAGGTAGTTGGTTGCACAACCGAATTAAAAGATAAGTGTTTTATTTATTGTATGTGTTATATTTATGAGTTTAATTGTTATGTATTAACTCTATGTGTGAGACCAATTTATATGTTGTTGTATTTGGGTTTATTAGTTGCATTTTATGTTTATTTTTTAATGTTGTAGATGCATTTAGTTCATGGTATCATGAAATTATTAAAAACTGTATGTTTTCTTGTAGAAGGTAATCTACAAGATTAGTTAGCAAAAAAAAATATTTTCAAAGAGTATTTTTGCACGTAATGGACCTTAGTTGGGTTGGGAAATGTTACATTATGGTATTAGAGATTATAGTTCAAACACTAGGCTTGTATGCGACAAGAAAAAGTGTGAATTTGAGAAAATTCGTTGTTACAGATTTTGTTCTGTGATGAATTTGGAAAAAAATGGAGAAAATTAGAATGAAATCCATAATTTTGTGAGCAAATTCAGGGTTTATTTTTTTCATAGCTATTGAAGAAATATTTAATGGATTCAATATGCATAGTTAAAATTTGACCTGGAATATCAAAATCCATGTTTTAATGGACGATGTAGATTTGGGTGAATTCTTATGGATCGACGACTTAGATCACACTTGATTTTGAGATCAATGGCCTAGATTCATTGTAACAAATTAAAAAAATTATTATAAGGTTTTTGAAGTTAGGTAAGGTCTAGCAGATCAATGACCTAGATTCATTTTCAACAGTTGGGAAAATGAGATAGATTGATGATCTAGATTCTCTTTTGTCCATTAGGAAGTTGGAGCAGAATAACGATCAATATTAGTTTGAATGGTAGATCAGCAGTCCAAATTCATTAGGATTTGGTAAAAAAATTCTAAGTGTTGGAGTTGGCCAAGAGGATTTGTCGATGGTTGGTGGTCAGGTCAACTGATTTGGAGAAGTGTTCTAGTCGTTAATGAAAATTGTCGATGGTCGATGGTTGGGTTGACCAATTTGGCGAAGTTTTTTGTTCACCATTAGAGATTGTTGACGATCGATGGTTAGGTCAGTCATTTTAGCAAGGCGTTTTCTCGGTAATAGGAATCATTGATCGCCAATGACTAATGATCGGTTCAGACAATTTGACAAGGTATCGATTCATCCAAGAGAAGTTGGCGATCATCGATGAAGGAAAGAGGGTGATGATTTGTCATGCCACATCATCATCGACATGTCATGCCATGTCAACCAGAGTGCCATGTTAGAGTCTACGTGTCATGCCACATCAGCATCCACATGTCAGCATAGTATTGATGCATGGTAGCATCAAACATGTATTTCCACACAGGTCTATGTGTCTAGACATGTGGAAATCGTCCAAACCCTTCTATCCTTGACTTTACTTTAATTAAAATAATAATTAAAGTAAAGTGATTTTAATTAGTAAGTTTATTTTTATTTAAGGAAATACTTTAATTAGCATTAATGAATTAAATAATAATTGTTGATCTCAAGTGAGGTGAGAAGTATTCTCAACTATCAATCACTTTGGATATTAGGATTAAGTTATAACTCAATCTTATAAAAGCAAGGCTAGGGTGAAGGAGGAAGACACTTACTTTGTCAAATTGATCGAGAGAGATTGATTTGAGATAAAGAGAGTTGGATCATGAAGGATCATGATTCAAGTAGATCTTGGATAGGTGGAGAAGGACTTTCATATAGAGATATCGGACAAAGGGAGAGAGAGAAAAACCATATAGCATAAGGATCAACATTCACGGACAATGTTGTTGATTATTTGGGTTGGTTTTCATTGATGTCAACCCTTGAAGAAAGTACGGTAGTGAATTCCGGTAGCACAAAGGTTTGGGTAATGGACCCAAGTTTGTTTGATGTATAATGGTACGAGTTTTAATATATTTTAAGGTAAGACTATTTTAGATGGATATTACATGTCATGCCATTTCCGGTGGTATGTGGAATGTCACATAATTCCTCATGGTTAGAGAGTTATGGCCATGTGAAGTTGGAGAACCCTCATGAGTCATCTAGAAGCCCCAAAAGGTCAAAGTAGTCAAAGACTATTCTATATGGATAGTACATGTCATGCCATTTTTGTTGGTATGTGGAACATAACATAACTTCTCATGGTTATAGAGTTATGGTCATGTAAAGTTGGAGAACCCTCATGAGTCATCTAGAAGCCCCAAAAGGTCGAAGTAGTCAAAGTGGTTGCAAGGAAAAAATTATTTAAATAATAAAGTGAAGTGATGAGTGTACTATAAGTCAAAGTGGATACAAAATAAATTATTTAAATAATAAATTTAATGGAGAAATTACTAAGTGGACAAGTGGTTAGAAGTGGGTTATCCATAAAATAAGGAAATTGGTTTAAGATGGTTAGAAAGTAACCCCTTGAGAAAGTTACATACAAGTATAAATAATAGGAAAGGGTCTCTCATTTTAATCACACTTGAGAATATTGAATATCTACAAGTGACTGAGGTAACCAAAGGATATCTAAGGTGAATTTCAGAGGGAAGATGAAGTAAAGAAAGTCAAAATTCAAGGGAGGATAAATTCTTTTGATGATGCTTTTGAAGGTATGTTATTTACTGGTCATCTAACCATTTTCACAATATTTTTTTTTATAGAATGATTCAGATTGAGAAATATGGAGGTCGTTGAGGAAACATATCCAAGTAGTTGTGATAACAATTTCATCTTTTGGGTTGTTGTATTTTTGGAGTTACACTCCGTGGAAAATAGGGTTTGTGGCTAGTCCTAAAACTAGTCTAAAACAAGTGTTTCGGGTAAAAATGTCATAACTTATTCATAACAGATCCAAATTTAGTAAGACCAAATGTATTGGTTAGATTATAGTCTGTAGTATTTTTTGTACCATTTTCAGATCCATACAACAAATATTATGTGTGGAGCACACTATACAAGTTCGCTCTCTAGAATAAGCCATAATTCGACAAGGTATGCCATTTTTGCTATAATTTCTTTTCTGAGAGGTTCCAAGTAGTGAAACATGGAGGAATTGCATAAAAGACACTGAAGAACATTGTGTACTATTTTCAGATATTTATTCATTACAGACACATAGTTATGATTATTTCAAGTTAGGGTTATTGACTAATCCAAAATTAGTCATGTGAGACTAAATTAAAGTTTGATGAAAATGCTAGTCTCTTGTTGTTAAAGTTAAAGAATATTTGTAGATATCTGATCATATATGCCAGGTCTATTACATAGTTACAAATCAAATTTGGATGATGAAATTGATGAGGGATTTTAGTTGAGGTACATGTTGGGTACATGGTTGAGACAACTAATTGATGAGTTGGCACATACATGAGGTGTATAGTTGATGATGTTGGTACATATTGATGAGACAAGTTTATGTGTATTTGATGCATGATTGGTACATATTTGGTGCATGGTTGATGCACTCATTGATGGTACAAGTTGAGGTACAGTTTGGTGCATGGTTGATGCACTTGTTTATGGTACATGTTGATTACATGTTGTTTGGTACAGGTTGGTACATGTTGATTGGTACAGATTTACAACAGTATATATCACAATGATAGTGTGATAGTGGTTATATCATTCTACTTATATTTCAGGGTGGTTGGATGAGGCAAGGACATGTGGTTGTAGCCACCTTCCGGTTGTAGCCGAAGAACATAGGGGGTTGTAGCCTCCTTCTGTTTGTAGCCAAAGAATTGGGGAGTTGGAGCTTCCCTCAAGTTGTATCCTGAGAAAATAGGGGTTTGGAACCTCCTTCCAGTTACAACTGGAAAACAAAGGAATTTGGTGCTTCCAACGAATGCAATTATTAAATACATATAAGAAAAAGCATTATGTGGTTTTCTCCCGCTTTGGGTTTCCACGTAAACACACTAGTGTACTGTGTATGTGTATGATTGTTCATTTCTTCATTGTTTATTTACTCTGCAACTTTTGATGATAATGCTACATTGATATAACACTTGTATTTTATGGTTAAAAAGGATTAAATTTCTCTATTACTTATTCACCCCCCTCTCAGTAATCCAACAATTGGTATGAGAGCAAGTTCCTTCAGAAATTAGTTTAACCACTGAAAGGTAGATCATAGAGAGAAACAACATGTATAAAAATAGAATACCATAGTTTGATGGACAAAAGTATGCATTCTAGAGAAGAAGAATGAAAACATATATACATGCATAAGGATTTGAAATTTGGAAATCGGTAGTAGATGGATACAAAGAACCAACAATTCCACCAACAAGTGAAAAAACAATGAAACTCAGTCAAAATAATTCCAAAGCCACAAATTCACTTTTGAATGGTCTTGGTGAATCTATATATACTAAAGTTGTACATTGTAAATCCACTAAAGAGATTTGGGAAAAACTTCAAAATATTTATGAAGGAGATTCAAAAGTCAAAGAAACAAAGCTTCAAACTTACAGAGGTCAATTCAAACAACTAAAGATGAAGGAAGATGATAATATTTCATCTTACTTCTTACAAGTCGATGAAACAATGAATGCAATCATAGGATTGGGAGAATAAATTGAAGAATTTATAATTGTTCAAAAGGTACTAAGATCTCTTCCTATGATATTTGATCCTAAGATATCATCACTAGAAGAAAGAGCAGATCTAGACTCAATAAGCATGGATGAACTACATGGAATATTCACATCATATGAAATGAGAATTGAACAATAAAATCTAGATATAAAAGAAGCAACTTTCAAAGCATCCAAACGATCAAAACAAAAGGGAAAGAAAAAGGAACATAGCAACAACAATGACTTCTTAGAATATAATGAAGAAGAAGTGACCAACTTTGTCAAAATATTGAACAAGGGAACCAATGGTAGATATAAAGGTAAGATTCCATTGATTTGTTTCAATTGTGATGGTATTGGTCATTTTTCTAACAAATGTACTCATAAGAAAAATAAGAGGAATGATGAAGATTACTCAAATAACAAAAAAACATATAAATGCAAAAGAACCAAAAAGAAAGATTTCAAGAAAAGCTTATGCACTAAAGAAGACATTTCCTCATCAGATGAAGATGAAGTCAGTTATAGTGAGACAGAAATAGTTCTATTCATGGAAATAGAAGACTCTGATAAAGAATACACCGAAGAAGAATATGAAGAGGAAGAAGTTTACTACCGAGAAGAATTGTTGAGTGTCATATAAGTTATAAGAAGAGAAAAAAAGAAAAACAAGAAGCTACAAGAAGAACTAGACAAGAAAGAAGACACTTAAGAACTAGAACAAATGATCATGAAATTGAAGGTTCAAATAGAAGAAGATAAAAAATTGAAGAAACACTCTAAGAACAATTAGAAGAAAGAGACAAGATCATTGGAAATTTGGAAGCAAAGATTGTCACATTGAGAAAGGATATTCAACAAAAAAATATGCAGAACAACTCAAGAGTTCTGGATGACATTATTAGCAGTCAAAATCCTTATCATGACAAGTCTGGACTTGGATACAAGCAGACGGAAAAGGGATCAAGCTCCAAAGAAACAGAACAAGAAACATACCCAAAAATCTATGCAGAAACAATCAAAGGGGATAGGAAAATCTACAAGGAATATTATAGAGACACTCCTCCACCGAGAAGATTCAGACTTCAGAATCAATGATCGACATAAAAAAATAGGCCTCAAGAAGAAGAAGGATTCATAAGAGTAACTCCTTTCATAAGATATTCAACTCCCAGGTATCAAAATATCTTTTTTGGTTTATGTTATGCATGCAATAATTTTGGACATAAAGTTGTAAATTGCAGAGATAATAGCAGAAACATAAACAACTTTGAAATTCATACACAAAATGGCTATCCAAGAAGGCCTAGTGAAACACAGAGAAGAATCTAAACATGTTTGAAACATTGAGCACTGAAGTGGAATTCTACAAGTGCAACAACTTTGGACGCATGATCAAATATTGTAGAATGTCATTCCCTTCTAGAGAACCACAACAAAACAACAACAGTCACATACACGAACCTTAAAAGAGAACATGTATAAAAAAATAGAATTAGTATAGCAATGAAGAATGCACACTTGCTCTACAAGATAAGCAGAAGAAACGTGGTTGGTATGTTGACAATGGTTGTTCAAAACACATGAAAGGTGATAAAGAAATGTTTCTTACATTAAGAAATGAAAGAGATGGATTAGTCTCCTTCAGAAATGATGATTAATATAAAATCATTGGAAACGACACAGTCATAATTGGAAACAAGAATACCAAGGTAGAAAATGTTCTACTAGTAGAAGATATGAAACATAATCTTATAAGTGTGAGTAAAATGTGTGACCAAGATCATAAAATTACTTTCGATTAATAAAAGTGCGAGATAAGAAAATAAGGTCCAGGAAAATTGATTGCAATAGCTACAAGAACTTCAAGCAACATATATGTATTAAGTGAAATTGGAAATGAAAAGTGTTGTCTAGGAAAGGAAGATGAAGGTTGGATATGGCACAAAATAATGGGTCACATACACTTTGATAACCTTGTCAAAGTCAGAAAAAAGGAAGCAGTTAGAGAAATTCCCCAGATCACGAAACCAACCAACACTTTATGCAAGCATTGTCAACAAGGAAACCAAACAAAGACCAAGTTTAAATCAAAGGAATATTCAACAACAAGACCACTAGAAATTGTGCATAATGATCTAGTTGGAACAACTACAACAAAGAGTTTAAAAGGTGAGAAATACTTTATGTTATTAGTTGATGACTATACAAGAATGACTGCAGTTTGTTTTCTGAAGAATAAGTCAGAAGTTTTTGAAATTTTCAAGGTCTACAAGGAAATGGTTGAAAATTAAATGGATTCAAAAATCAAATGTTTTAGATCTAATAATGGAGGATATTTAACTTCAAAGGAATCTATGGACTACTGTAGTAGGCATGGAATGAAAAGACAATTCTTTGTTGCTAGGAAACTTCAACATAATGGAGTTATTGAAAGAAAGAACATAACAGTATAGGAAATGGCTCAAACAATGCTAATGGATTCCAAATTGACAGATATTTTTTGGACACATGCAATGCATACACCAATTCACATTCAAAATAGAGTAATTCTTAGAAAATCAACTGACAAAACTCCCTACGATCTATGGAAAGGAAGACCAGAAAATGTGAAGCACTTCAGAGTATTTGGAAGAAAATGCTACATCAAAAGAGAAGATGGCAGAATGGGAAAGTTTGACTCTCGTGTGGACAAAGGAGTACTTGTTGGTTACTCAAGTACAAGGAAATTATACAAGTGTTACAATATGTGGTTGAACAAATTTGTGGAAAGCATCAATGTAACAATTGATGAAATAGGTGGATGAGAATTAAAGGAAGAAAAAAATAAATCAATGGAACAACTTTACGAAGAAGAATCAGAAGATGAAGAAGAAATAGAAAGGGATTATGAGGAGTATCAGACATAAGTAGAAGATAAAGTTCAACAAGTGCATCCAAATACATCTAACAAAGGATTATAGAAGAATCATCCTTCAGATCATATTATCGGAAACAAAGATGCAAGAGTTTAGACTAGAAGAAGAATATGTTCATCTGAACAAATGTACCTAGCAATCTTATCTACGATTGAACCAAACAGTTTTGAAGAGGCCAGGAAGAATGAATTATGGAATAAGGCCATGGATGACGAATTGGATCAAATAGAGAAGAATGATACTTGGGAATTGGTTCCAAGACCAAAGAATAAGAATGTGGTTGGCACAAAGTGGGTTTTCATAAAAGAAATGAATGAAGATGGATAAGTTACAAGGAACAAAGCTAGATTGGTATGTAAATGATACACATAGGTTGAAGGAATCGATTTTGAAGAGACATTTTCCCTAGTTGCCAAAATGGAAGCAATCCGATTTCTTTTATCTTATGCATGCTCCAATAATATTCAAGTGTATCAAATGGATGTGAAATCAGCTTTTCTGAATGGAGAACTTGAAGAAGAAGTCTACATCGAACAACAAGAAGGATTTCAGTTATCAGAGAATACAGATTACGTGTGCAAATTGAAGAAGGACTTGTATGGTGTAAAACATGCTCCTAGAGCATGATACTCTAGACTGGATAAATATCTACAAAAGGCAGGGTTCATAAAAGGAAGTGAAAACAACAACCTCTACATCAAGGTAACTCAAGATAGTATTTTATTAATTGAAGTTTATGTTGATGATATTATTTTTGGAAGTAATGATGACAGGTTAAGTCAGAAATTTACAAAGGATATACAGAATGAATTTGAAATGTCATTACTTGGAGAAATATCCTTCTTTATGGGTCTTCAAATACGTCAAAGCAACCAAGGACTTTTTATTTCCCAAACTAAGTATATCATAGAAATGCTAAAGAGGTTAAAAATGGAAGATTGCAAACCAATTACCACTCCTATGCAAACCAGTTGCAAGTTGAGAAAAGATGATGATTCAAAGTCTACAGACCATAGGCAATACATGTCAATGATTGCTAGCTTACTATATGTGAGAGCATCCATACCAGATGTAATGCAGGTTGTTCGACACGTGGCACAATTTCAAGCAGCACCAAAGGAATCACATGTATTAGCAGTGAAGATGATTTTCATATATCTCAAAGGAACAAAAGAGTTTGGATTATGGTATGAAAAAGGAAATGATATATCACTTATTGCCTACATAGATGCAGATTGGGAAGGTTGCATTGATGACCGACAAAGAACCAGTGGAGCAATGTTCTACTTGGGTGAGTTTTTAGTGTCTTGGATAAGCAAGAAACAATCATCGATATCTTTATCTACAATAGAAGCAGAGTATATTGCAACAACAAGATGTCGTACTTAGGTTCTATGGATGAAACAAACTTTGACAGATATACAGGTTAAGTATGATGAGCCCATTCCAATCAATTGTGATAATACAAGTGCCATCAACATCTCAAAGAACTCGGTGATGCACTCCAAGACGAAGAACATTCCAATAAAGTATCACTTTCTATGGGAACATGTTTCAGAGAAGAACATCAGAGTTGAATATGTGGGCACAAAAGAACAAGTGGCAGGCATCTTTACAAAACTGCTTCCAAGGGAAGCCTTTGAGTATATTTTCTAGAGACTTAGAGTAATTTCTACTCCAAAATGAATGCTTTTGAATGCTTATCTTATATGTCTTAGATTTACACGAGGAAGCACCATAAAGAGGATAGTTCCAGTTGGGATATCAATTTCAAGAAGAGTTCAGTCAGGGGGAGCAACTCCGGATGGAAAGATACCTTTGTCATTAATGACAAAGGGGGAGAGATTTATCAGATGCAAAGGTAAATGCTTGGAAAAAAAACACAAAGGTATGGTTCCAAGGGGAGCGATCGTTACAAGGGGAGCATGAGTGATATGACTTCAGTATTGCATCAGAGTGTTTCCATCAATGCGAAAGGGGGATATTATTGATTATTTGGGTTGGTTGTCATTGATGTCAACCCTTGAAGAAAGTACGGTAGCGAATTTTGGTAGAACAAAGGTTTGGGTAATGGAACCAAATTTGTTTGATGTATTTTAAGGTAAGACTATTCTATATGAATATTACATGTCATGCCATTTCTGGTGGTATGTGGAACGTCACATAAATCCTCATGGTTAGAGAGTTATGGCCATGTGAAGTTGGAGAACCCTCATGAGTCATCTAGAAGCCCCAAAAGATCAAAGTAGTCAAAGTGGTTGCAAAGAATAAATTATTTAGATGAGACTATTCTAGATGGATAGTACATGTCATGCCATTTCCGGTAAGTTATTACATGTCATACCAATTTCCGGTATTTTCTTATTGTGTATTATTTGTTGTTAAATTTAAGGAAGGTTTGCAGGTATGTGATCATATACACCGGGTCTATTACAGAGTTACAAATCAGATTTGGATGATGAAATTGATGAGGGATTTTGTTTGAGGTACATGTTGGGTACATGGTTGAGACAAGTAGTTGATGAGTTGACACATACATGAGGTGTATAGTTGATGATGTTGGTACATCTTGATAAGTCATAGTTTTTGTTTATTTGATGCATGATTGGTACATAGTTGGTGCATGGTTGATGCACTCGTTGATGGTACAGGTTGAGGTAAATATTGGTGCATGGTTGATGCACTTTTTTATGGTACATGTTGATGCATGGTTCATGTTATTGGTACATGTTTTTTGGTGTAGGTTGATTGATACATGTTTACAACAATATATCTCACAGTGATAGTGTGACAGTGATTCCATCATTCTACTTATATTTCAGGGCGGTTGGATGGGGAAACGATAGGTGGTTGTAGCCACCTTCCAGTTGTATCCAAAGAACATAGGGGATTGTAGCCTCCTTCTGGTTGTAGCCAGAGAATTGGGGAGTTGAAGCTTCCCTCGGGTTGTATCCTGAGAAACTAGGGGGTCAGAGCCTCCTTCCAGTTATAGTTGGAAAACAAAGGAATTTGGTGCTTCCAATGAATGTAATTCTTAAATGCATATAAGAAAAATAATTACGTGGTTTTCTCCCACTTTGGGTTTCCATGTAAAACATTGGTGTACTGTTTATGTGTATGATTGCTCATTTTTTCATTGTTTATTTAGTATGCAACTATTGGATGATAATTCTACATTGACATAACACTTCCATTTTATGGTTAAAAAGGATTAGATTTATCTATTACTGATTCACCCCCCTCTCAGTAATCCAACAATTGGAATAATATCTGGTTCCTTTAGGAAACAATTTAACCACTGGAAGGAGATCATGTATTATTCTGAGAATGGAGTACCATTGTTTAATGGTCAGAATGGTTTAAAGTATAATATATGGAGTGGAAGGACGAAAGTATTTTTACAGGCACAGGGGTATTATGTTTGGCTATTAGTTGTTACATGATATGATAGTTCAAAAAGGGAAATGACTGCAGTCAAGAAGGAATTGAAGAAGAACAAAAAAATAGCAATGGATTTCATCTGGGAAGGATTACCTAATCCCGTAAGAGAAAAGGTTGGTAAATGTTCATCAACCAAAGAAATTTTGGGTAAGTTACATGATATATATTCTTCACCCATCGCAGATTCAGAAAATGCCAAAGAAGAGGCAGGTACAGATCAAGAAGAAATATGTTTACCATGTCAAACAAATTCAGAATATGAAGAGTACATAATCAATAGAGGTATGTTGTTTTTCTTTAATTGTGAAAAACACAGACATCTTGAAATATAATTCCATGAAGTAAATGAGACAAAAAAACTGATTGAAAAAGAAGACAATTATGATGAAGAATTGACCAGTGCTTTAGATGAACTAAGAAAAGAAAGAGAAGAAAACAAGTCACTCAAGAAAGAATTGATGAAACAGAAGGAAAGTGCTCACACTTTTGAAGAATACCAACAGGTCATCATGAAATTAAGAACTCGACTAGAAGAATCTAGAAAGATCAAAGAAAATATTAAAGATCAAAAACAGTATTTGGAAGACAACATAGTGGCACAAAAGGAAGAAGCAGAAATGAGAGAGAAGATATTGACAGATCATCTCAAGGAAAGAACTAACGATCTAAACTAGCTTGAGTCAGATTTTGGTCAAGAAGAGAAAGTACTTGAAGAAGAAATAATCACATTAAAAATTCATCTTGAAGAAGCGAAGAGAACAAAAGAATCCATGAAGTCTCAGATATTAAAGAAAGAAGAAGAGGTTGAGAAGCTTGAAGAAGAAGTTATCACATTGAGAAGTAAAATCATCAAGCTCAAAAAGAACGTTGAAGAGACAAAAACATTTGTATCAGTTGTAGAGAATGAAGAGAATCACTCTAGGTTGCTAGAAAATAAGAATGAAGAGTTATGCAGAAATACTCAAAGGAAGGAATCATGGTCAACCAGAATCTAAGAAAACTAATAAGGGTACATCTTTAAGAGGACCATCCATGTTCAAACCATAAAGAAGCTTCAATCATGATCAGTCAAGGCAGAAATTCAAAAGGACCGTGCCACAAAGAAGATCATTCACTCCCATGTATGCAAATTTATTTTATGGTCATTGTTTTTATTGTACTATTTTTGGACATAAGGTTGCATATTTCAGGGATTATAAAAAAAATGTTCAAGCAAGAAATTCCTATATGGCCCCATGTAACATTGAATGTTACAAATGTCATAAATATGGACACATATCTAGTGATTGTAGAAGCACAATTGATACTTCCATGAAAGAGAAAACTGATATAAGATATAAGAAAGTATGGATAAGAAAACATGAAGAACAGGTGAAAAAAGACCAAGTCCCAAAGATCACAAGATTGGAAATAGAACGAGATGAATAAAATTCTATAGAGAAAAAGAAATATGTCAAATACATAAAGGTTTGGAAAATGACAGAAAGAAAAGAAGGATAGGTAACTAAGGAACAGGTTCAAGAGATTGTACTTTCAGGCATTGTAGTGAAATATGAATCCACATACAAAAATAAACAAGTTAGAGCTCAGAGAGATGATGAATCTACTAATGAAGATGATGATGAATACATATCCGAGTAAGAATTGTTCTGAGCCATCTGGTTTAGAGACTCTCAGGTAATATGAATATTAGATAGGGGGAAGTCTATGCGATAGTTATGACATACCAAAGAACCATCCTTCGAGCAGCTTGCAAAGTTGGAGTAGACAAATCCAAAGCAGTCAGTTAGCATAAGTACAGTTTGAGAGATTAATCAGTTGTAGTAGTGAAGAATCCATGATATTATAGTGATAAATGGGTTAACATTATGGATAGTTGTGCAATAGAGTCTTGGAAAATATGGGCAGTGATGGATTCGTAAGAACACTTAGCAGGTTTGGACAAATATATGATAGTGGACGAGAGCATGTATTCATAGATTGGTTCAAAGAGTGGTTTAGAGACAAAGGAACATTATCATAATGGATGATAATTACATTGGAAAATTCTCAAACAATGCTAATGGATTCCAAATTGACAGATATTTTTTGGACACATGTAGTGCATACAACAATTCACATTCAAAACAAAGTAATGCTCAGAAACAAAAATGACAACACTCCCTACGAGCTATGGAAATGAATACTAGCAAATGTGAATCACTTCAGAGTATTTGGAAGCTAATGCTACATCAAAAGAGAAGATGGAAGAATGGGAAAGTTTGACTCTCGTATGGACAAAGGAGTACTTGTTGGTTACTCAAGTACAAGGAAAGAATACAAGTGTTACAATCTAAGGTTGAACAAAGTTGTGGAAAGCATCAATGTAACAATTGATGAAACAGGTGGACGGGAATTAAAATAAGAATAAAATGAGTCTGTGGAATAGCTTTACGAAGAAGAGGCAAAAAATGAAGAAGAAGTAGAAGGGGAAGATGAAGAAGATTAGACAGAAATAGAAGAGAAAGTTCATCAAGTTCCTCCAAAGACACATATCAAACAAGTATAGAAGAATCATCCTTCAGATTAGATTATCGAAAACAAAGATGTAAGAGGTGAGATTAGAAGAAGAATATGTTCACCAGAACAAATGAACCTAACACTCGTATATACGATTGAACCAAATAGTTTTGAAGAGGCCGACAATGATGAATTATGGAATAAGGCCATGGCCCATGGATGAATAATTGGATCAAACAGAAAAGAATGACACTTGGGAATTGGTTCCAAGACCAAGGAATAAGAATGTGATTGGCACCAAGTGGGTTTTCATAAATAAATTAAATAAAGATGGACATGTTACAAGGAATTGGTATGTAAAGGATACACACAGGTTGAAGGAATCGATTTTGAAGAGACATTTGCCCCAATTGCCGGAATGAAAGCAATATGGTTTCTCTTAGCTTATGCATACTCCAAGAATATTAAAGTGTATCAGATGGACGTGAAATCATCTTTTTTGAATGGGGAACTTGAATAAGAAGTCTACATTGAATAACCAGAATGATTTCATTTGTTAGAGAACGTAGATTATGTGTGCAAATTGAATAAGGTCTTGTATGGTCTAAAACATGATCCTAGAGCATGGTACTCTAGATTGGATAAACATCTATAATAGACATGGTTTAGAAAAGAAAGTGAAAACAACAACCTCTACATCAAGGTAACTCAAGATAGTATTTTATTAATTGAAGTTTATGTTGATGATATTATTTTTGAAAGTAATGATGACAGGTTAAGCCATAAATTTGCAAAGGATATGCATAATGAATTTGAAATTTCATTACTCGGAGAAATACCCTTCCTTTTGGGTCTTCAGATACGTCAAAGAAACCAAGGAATTTTGATTTCTCAAACTAAGTATATCAGATAAATGCTAAAGAGGTTCATAATGGAAAATTGCAAACCAATTACCACTCCTATGCAAACCAGTTGCAAGTTGAACAAAGATGATGATTCAAAGTCTATAGACCAGAGGAAATACATGTCAATGATTAGTAGCTTACTATATGTGACAACATCCAGAACAGATGTAATGCATGTAGTTGGACAGGTGACACGATTTCAAGTAGCACCAAAGGAATCACATGTCTTAGCAGTGAAGAGAATTTTTAGATATCTCAAAGGAACATAAGAGTTTGGATTATGGTATCCAAAAGGAAAGGATCTATCACTTATTGCCTACACATAATTCAATTGGGAAGGTTGCATTGATGACCGACGAAGCATCAGTGGAGCAACGTTCTACTTGGGTGAGTGTTTAGTATCATTTCTAAGGAATAAACAATCATCAATATCTTTATCTACAAACGAAGCAGAGTATATTGCAACAATAGGATGTTGTACATGGGTTCTATGGACAAAATAAACTTTGATAGATATACAGGTTGAGTATGATGGACCCATTTCAATCTATTGTGATAATACAAGTGCCATTAGTATCTCAAATAACTCGGTGGTGCACTCCAATACGAAGAACATTCCAATCAAGTATCACTTTCTATGGGAATAGGTTGCAGAGAAAAACAACAGAGTTGAATATGTGGGCACAAAAGAACAAGTGGCAGATATTTTTACAAAACCACTTCCATGGGAAGCCTTTGAGTATCTTCGCCAAAGACTCATAGTAATTTCTACTCCAAAATGAATTCTTTTGAATGCTTATCTTATATGTCTTAAATGTACATGGGGAAGCACCATAAAGTGGACAATTCAGGTTGGGGGATCAGTTTCAGGAAGAGTTTAGTCAGGGGGAGTATCCCTGAGGATAGTTTAGTTAGGGAGAACAACCCAGGATGGAAATATACCTTTGTCATTGATGACAAAGGGGGGACATATTTATCAAATGAAAAGGTAAATTCTTGGAGAAAGAGCACAAAGGCATGGTTCCAAGGGGAGCAATGGTCACAGGGGGAGCATGAGTGATATGACTTCAGTATTGCATCAAAGTGTTTCCATCAATGCCAAAGGGGGGTATTGTTGATTTTTGGGGTTGGTTTTCATTGATGTCAACCCTTGAAGAAAGTTTGGTAGCGAATTTCGATAGCACAAAAGTTTGGGTAATGGACCTGAGTTAGTTTGATGTATAATGGTATGAGTTTTAATTTATTTGAAGGTAAGGCTATTCTAGATGGATGATATATGTCATGTCATTTCTAGTGGTATGTGGAACATCACACAACTCCTCACGGTTAGAGAGTTATGGCCATGTGAAGTTGGAGAACCCTCATGAGTCATCTAGAAGCCCCAAAAGGTCAAAGTGGTTGCAAAGAAGAAATTATTTAAATAATAAAGTGAAGTGATGAGTGTACTATAAGTCAAAGTGGATACAAAATAAATTATTTAAATAATAAAGTTAATGGAGAAATTACTAAGCGGACAAGTGGTTAGAAGTGGGTTAGCCCTAAAATAAGGAATGTGGTTTAAGATGGTTAGAAGGTAACCCCTTGAGGAAGCTACATAAAAGTATAAATAAGAGACAATGGTCTCTCATTTAATCATACTTGATCATATTGAATATCTACAAGTGACCGAGGTAACCAAAGGATATATAAGGAAAATTTCAAAGGGAAGGTGAAGTAAAGAGAGCCGAAATTCAAGGGAGGATAAATTCTTTTGATGATGCTTTCTAAGGTATGTTATTTACAGGTCATCTCACCATTTTCGCAATAATTTTTTTTCTAGAATGATTTAGACAATGAAATCTGGAGGACATTGAGGAAACATATCCAAGTAGTTGTGATAAAAATTTCAGCATATGGGTCTTTGTATTTTTTGAGTTACACTCTATGGAAAATAGTGTTTGTGGCTAGTCCTAAAACTAGTCTAAAACAAGTGTTTCGGGTAAAAACATCGTAAATTATTCATGACATATCCAAATTATGTAAGATCGAATGTATTAGTTAGAGTACAAAATTTAGTATATTTTGTACCATTTTCAGATCCACACAACAAATATTTTGTGCGGGCACGCTCTACAAGTTCGCTCTCTAGAATAAGTCAGAATTCAACAAGGTATGTCATTTTTGCTATAACTCCTTTTCTGAGAGGTTCAAAGTAGTGAGACTTGGAGGAATTGCATAAAATACATTGAAGAACATTGTGTATTATTTTTATATCTGTATTCATTAGAGGTATATAGTTACAATTATTTCAAGTTAGGATTGTTGATTAATCCAAAATTAGTCATGTGAGACTAAAGTAAAGTTTGATGAAAATGCTAGTCTATTGTTGTTAAATTTAAGGAAGGTTTTCGTGTATGTGATCATATACACTAGGTCTATTACAGAGTTACAAATCAGATTTGGATGATGAAATTGATGAGGGCTTTTGGTTGAGGTACATCTTGGGTACATGGTTGAGACAAGTAGTTGATGAGTTGGCACATACATGAGGTGTATAGTTGATGATGTTGGTACATATTTGTTGGGATCGTGATTTGGATAAATTAATGATGATGATTAGATCCTTTTTGTTCATTATTATATGTGTATTTTACTATTTTGAAGAAGTTTTAAAGGATTCTTATATCAAATCGTCATAACTTATACCAAGTACGTACAATTGGAGATTTGTGATGGTTTTAAGTTTAATTCAACATGATTTAATGATTCCAAAGAGATAATGTGTGATCTGTGTGTCACAGGGAAAAATCGCATGGCATGTTTCCATTTAGCAGCTCATTTGGTACTCCATCCGACACTGCATCTGGTACTCCATCCAGCACTGCGTCCGACACTCCATCCTGCACTAAAACCCCGGGTGAGTTGGCGGTTGGTATATCGGTGGCCTGTGATGGGAAAATTGACGACATGAGTTTTACTCATGCTCGTGGCCTCCATCTACTGATCTCTTGACATCTTGGATTGGGTTGTTATGCTGAGCGTTGAGTGGATCGCTTGGTTTCTAGAAGCCACCGGTGGTTAAAACACATTTAATGTAATTTGTTGTTTTTAGAGGAGCTTGACCCTTCCATTGGTCAACCTCTCGACTTGTAAATCCTATAAATACCACAATAGTGATCAGACAAGTGTTAGGTTAAGAATTGTGAAGCTAAAAATTGTTTTTTCTGTGTAATTCGAGACATTTCCATAAACTTGTGTAAAACTGTGTTTTTAATTTAAAATGCCAAAATTGTGTTGCTTGAGCTTGTAATTCATTGTTGTTAGGATATTTAGACACTTAGGAGTTAGTTAAGATCTACTTGGTCTAATATGTCGTTAGGTAAAAGTGTGTTTCTTTAGTATGCATTAGTATGCATTTGTAGTTAGGAAATCCGACGGTCACGATATGTTCCCG
>ML792243.1:49674-113838 GCA_009831015.1 Picea engelmannii | reverse complement strand
GTTGGCTGGGGCCGTGGATGTTTCCCCGTAGGGGTTTTACCACGTGAAAACATCGGTGTGTTGATCTTTGATCTGGTTATGTGAGTGGTTACTGAAGGTGTTCGTCCTCTGTTGGAATACCTGTGTTGTCGAACAATTGTTGAGGAGTAGCCACGACCTGCTGGGGGGGCCACCAGTGGTCTGGGTGAATATTTAGATAGTTAACTTGTGTAATTGTTATTTCTTTCATTTTCCTGTATATGTGTTTTTATCATTTTTTACATGCTGTGTATTTGTTGTTCATAGCTTAATTGTTCAATCTCCTTTTTGCAGGTTGCTTGTGAAGGATAGTGTTAATAAGCCATGAATTTTTAATTAATAGGAAATAGCTTGCAAGCTCAACTACTAACAATGTTGTGTGATTAAATGATAAGTTTGAATTTATGCAAATTAAAGTAGAACATAGTATTGAGTTAATAGTTTCTTTGGCAAAGTTTCGATGGATGGATAATTACTAGTTTTGATTCTTAGTTTGATCATCTAGTTGCTATTCAGTTTGCTTATCAATTTTCTCGTAGTATGTTGAAATAGAAGTAGGGTTTGAGTTATTTTTTATGAGTATTTCAATTTGCAATATGAATTGTTAATAGTAGGATTAGTTTAGTTTACTTCATGCAATTTCCATTCTGGATCTAGATTGCAATTTTAATTCAAAGTTTGATGTTGAGTTTAGTTTTTAGTTATAAGTCTTTAATGGTATGAATTTGCTTACATTATCATAAGAGTGCATTTGAATTAACTAGAATAGTGTTTTCCTATTGTTGATTGTTAATGCATAAATTGAAGAATCACATGGATTTTCAGGGTAGTTGATATTTCTTCTATAATGGCTAAGTTCTCGCTAGATTGCTTGACTCATACTTCTCACTTCGCTATAGAAGTTAATATTGAGTTTATCCCTCTTTAGTTATCACTAATTTTCAAATGTCATCGTGATGCCATAAGACACCGAAGACATAATCATCAACATTATATTTGATGTTTTCTTGTTATTGTAGATTAAAGAGTAGTTGTTGATTAATATTTGAATATTGCTATGAGGTTTTTAATTCAATAGGTTAAGATTTCCTTTTGTAGATTAGAAGTAATTATGATTTTTAACTTAAGAATAGAGTTCACTTGCTTAATAGTTTGATTAGTTATCTGTTGAGTAGTTTTAATTAGTTTTCTTGCTGCATGAGTTTTAATAGGGTAGTTGATTGCTTGTTTGCTTGTTTACTTGTTGTTGCTCATTAATTTGAACTGATTGATTAGATTAGTTTGTTGTTGTTATTGTTCATTAAGTTGAATAGATTAAATAGATCTATTGATTTTTCTTATTAGATTGGTTGAGTTAACTTGTTCATTTTAGGGTTTTCATTTGCTTTCTTAGGACAATCAATCGATCCATTGTTCAAAATTTACTTAGGGTAAACAGTTTAAGTTCCTTGATAGGGTTTGATCATTGATAATCTTTGTTTAAGTAGATTAGCTCTCAAATAGCCCATTCCCTTACTCTATACTACCTCTAGCCTTTCATCTTTGGCACATATAGTGTTACAACTCTAAGTTTACTTACCCCGAGTTGACAATTTAATTGAGGGTTTTTAGTGCATACAAAACACCCATAATTTTGGCGTCATTGTCGGGGAGTTGTCTCAAGGTAGGAAATAGACCATTTCTAAACCTTAGCATTAGATTAGTGGCGGGGGAATTTTAAGATGAGAGGTAAGAACCTACACATCTGTTATAACAGGTTCCCCCAAACCCAATGTTAGTTTTTCTTTTTGTTGTTTTCTTTCATGAACAAACGTAGGGACCCAAAAGGTAGATACATTAAATCCAAATCAGACCTTTCAACCAGGGTTCCTTCCAACCTTTTCAAGGGGAGGAACATTCCACTCATAAACTCCGTAGACCGATACCGAAAAACAGAAGCTAGCTTAACCCAAAGAGATAAAGTTGTCTCTAAAGAGACTGAGACATGGAGAACTATAGAACAAAAAATTGAAGCATCAGTAATAGTGGGATATGAGGCAAGACCACTCGAGACTTCCACAGAACCAAACAATACAACCTTTATTTTCTTACCACCATCAAGAGATCCTAACTTTGAAGACATCATAGACCCTAAATAGGTGAATACTTTGTTTGGTAGTTCAACCAACATAATTGTCTCTCAAATTGACACAGAAACTTTGGCACCAATAATCTCAATCGACTCGAGTAGAGTCTCAGACATCTAAACAGTAGGAAGACCTTCCCATCAGAGGGATACCTTTCTTAGACAAGAACCTTGGGATACCTTGTTCTCTTTAAGGATAAAACCCCCTAGGTACTCTCTTTTTTGAAACCAAACCAGTATGGATGATCAGGAAGATCGCAACAATGTAAGACATGGAGAGGAAGAAGAAGCTAGAAACCAAAAACTGAAACTACCTTTGGGTTTCCAATTTTGGACACCACACCGAATGTCAATATTAAAAATATTCCCCTCTCAGCACTGCCCACCTTTTATGGTAAAAGAAATGAAGATCCATATACCTTCCTATTTGAGTTTGACATCTTGTGTAGGAGCTACAACTACTTACAAGATACCCATAAACTAAAACTTTTTCCTGCCACCCTCAAGGACTCTACACTAAGATGGTTCATGGGGTTGGGAGAATCCAGTATTAGGTCTTGGGAAGCCATGAAAGATATATTTCTTAATAAGTACCAAGACTACTGCAAGACCAAGGAGTCTCGTAATGATATTTTCAAAATCCAACAGTTAGAAGACGAGAATCTAGAGGATTATATGGAACAATTTGTTTATATCTCCCAGAAATCAAAATACCATGACCTTGCAGATGATGCAATTAGGGATATTTTCCTTAAGGGAATTTCAGAGGAATACCTAGAGATACTTAACATGATGGCATCAGGTGACATCTCCCATAAACCATTTGTCGAAATCTATGAAATGTGTAAAAATTACTTGAGGAGTAGAGCTAAGACAGAAAATAATGTTCGAGACCCTTATAATAGAAACTTAAAACCAATTAGTTTAGGTGGTATCACAAGAGCAGAGATAGGGAACCTTTTATAAAAATTCAAGACAAATATCTTAAGCACAATAGGTTCCTAGTTGGACACCCTAAAAATTAAAAAGAAACAGGAGGAGGAAAATGCAGTTATGAGAATATATTTCCCAAGATGCAGGAGGAAGAATTCCTCAAGGGAACGCCCATTGTATAACATTTTAGTTTGTGGCTTCTGAATGGAAGACCACTCAACTGATTTTTTTTATCATTGTCCAGTTTATTAGCCATATATAGAATTGGGGATCCTGGGGAGTCCTCTTATGCATTTAGGAGGCCATGACAGCCTAGGAACTAACCTACACACCAGAATCTACAACCTCAAGTTCCACCCTATTATCAACAACCACAACAGTGGAAATCACCAAGTTGGAAAATCTAGTCTACACAGTACCAACATCCTTGGCTTCAAGGATGGAGAGGAGGGCATAACCAAGGAAACCCTCAAGCTCCACCTGTCCCTATTCCCAACCATCCTTACCCTCAGTTTCCACCGAACATTCCGCAACTTTTGCCAGGTTTTGTTCCACCACCTTTACCTCCTATTCCACAACAACAACCGCAACAATATCAAAATGCAAGCTCCCCACGACCAAAATTATTACCGACACAACCAGTTCCCAATCCCAATAATAAGCCCACTCAACCTCTTCACAATGATGAGGTGCAAGCCTTCCCGACGTATGCTATTTGTCCTATTCCATTGCAAGAGATTCAACCGAGGTCGGGAAAAATTCTAGATAGGCAGAGACCTTCATTAGTCATCCTGGAAGAAGAAGAAGAGGAAATCCCTAAACAACCCATGGATGACACTAGGTGGGAAGACATTATTATTCCTAAGGATCAAGAACCCAAGATTCCCCAAAATGAACCTTCACAAATTATGAAGCCCCCTCCTTATCCATAAAGATTAGTAATCGAGAAACCTACCACCCGACCACAATTTGACATCTTGAATGAATTGAAGAATATTTGTGTCAAGATTCTCTTTCTACAAGCCATTAAGAATATTCTTATCTACAATAAGGTAGTCAAATAATTGTGTATTAAGAAGCCAGGTAGGAAGCAGAAGGATCCTCCAACAATACATTTGATAGGAGAACTTTCTGAGTACATATCAGAGCAGCCTAAGGTAGCAAAATATGGGAACCCAGGAAACCCCATAGTGACCATAACCATTAATGAGTTTTCCATTGGAAACACTCTCATAGACCTAGGGGTAGCCATCAATGTTATGACCGTTACTACCTTGGAGGAACTACAGTTAAAACCTCTTCTTAGGCCTACCCCAACCATTTTGGAATTAGCAGATAAGATTAGGGTTATACCTGAAGGAATTTTGGATGATATCATAGTTACTTTAGCCTCATGGGAGTACTCAGTAGAATTCCTTGTCATCCACTCAAAGGATCCTACCAAGGGCCATCCCGTTATTTTGAGAAGACCTTGATTAGCCACAACCAATGCATTTATTAGCTATAGAAAGGGAGAAATGACCATCTCAAATGGACTTTCTATCCAAAATCTCACCATATACCCTCCAGCCTAACCTATAATGGAGAATATATGGTGGCTTGAATTTCCATATGAGAATGAGGACTGGGAAGAACCCATGTTTCCAAGTGATCATTCCTGGGCACTTTAGGAGCACACAACAAAAAAATGCTAAACCAGTTTTATGCTATCACGTGTGTTGATTTTCCACAATATTTTCCCCAATTTTA
This sequence comes from Picea engelmannii, assembly GCA_009831015.1. Lineage (NCBI taxonomy): Eukaryota > Viridiplantae > Streptophyta > Pinopsida > Pinales > Pinaceae > Picea > Picea engelmannii. The sequence continues at coordinate 109,013 of ML792243.1, read as the reverse complement.
GTACATGTTTGGGGAAGAATTTCAAGAAAAATTGGACCCATTCATTTTCTCTTCGACATCTTTCATCTTCCAGATAGATGAGTCTGCCACATCTTATACCATTCCCTACGAGATTAGTCCAGGAAAATTTCTACATATAAACTCTGGGCTAGATACAGACCAAAAAAAATAGTTCGTAAGTAGCCTTAAATAACAATCAGGGGCATCCACTTGGGAATACTCTAACATAAAGGGTATACACCCTGACACATGTATCCATCACATATATACCCAGGGGGAAGTAACACCTATTAGGAAACCCCAGAGAAGGATGAGCCCAACACTCAAAGATATAGTAAAAGAGGAGATCCAAAAGTTGTTAAATGTCAGATTTGTTTACCCCATATCCGATAGTAAGTGGGTATCCCCGCTTGTAGTAGTTCCAAAGAAAGTGACTGAGAAATGGATAATTTGTGTTGATTTCTAGGAGATCAACAAAGCCAATCTAAAGGACTACTTTCATCTTCCTTTCATCGACCAAGTTTTGGATACCCTGTCTGGAAATAAATATTTCTCCTTTTTAGATGGATATAGAGGGTACAATCAAATTCTCATAGCACTCGAGGATCAGGACAATACTACCTTTACTTATCCTTGGGGCACCTATGCCTATAGGGTCTTTCCATTTGGATTGTGTAATGCTCCTGCCACATTTCAACGAGCAATACTAGGGATATTTGTTGATCTTATTCATGATTGTGTGGAGGTATACATGGATGACTTCATAGTTTATGGGAACACTTACCAGGAAGCCTTAGATAACTTAGAAAAAGTCCTTATCATATGCCAAGAAATGAACCTGTCTTTAAGTCATGAAAAATGTAAAACGTTATTGACTGAAGGAGTGGTTCTGGGACACCACGTTTCATCTATAGGGATTAAAGTCAATCCTGCAAATAATGAGGTCATCGTTAGACTTCCACCCCCCAAGAATCAGAAAGAGGTGAGAATATTTATTGGACATGCTAAATACTACCGGTGGTTTATTGAAAATTTTACAAATATTTTTGCACCCATGTTTGGATTGTTAATAAAGGATGTTGATTTTCTTTGGACTGAGCAGTGTAAAACTACCTTTGAAACTCTGAAAGCTAAGCTGTCTGTGGCACCAGTTCTTAGGGGGGGCAATTGGGCTCTCCCATTTCACATCTCCATTGATGCCTCCGACACCACAATAGGAGGAGTATTAGGGAAGAAAGAGGACCAACATTCCTATGCCATTTATTTTGTGAGAAAGAACTTGTCCCCTGCCGAGTTAAACTACACAGTTACCAAGAAGGAATTTTTGGCAGTAGTTCATGCTATCAATAAGTTTCACCACTACATCACAGGTTACGAAGTATTTGTACATATAGATCATTCTACCATTAGATTTATCATGAATAAACCCATAAATAATGGTTGAGTGACTAGGTGGCTCCTGCTATTGCAAGAGTTTAACATCATCGTTCTTGACTGACCTGGAAAGGAGAATTTGGTAGTTGATTTTCTTTCACGGATAAAAAATGAGGATGATGATATTCTCATAGATGATATTTTCCCAGACGAGCACCTTTTTTCCCTTTATGTAAATACCCCATGGTTTGCAGATATGGAAAACTATCTGGCTACTAGGAAGTTACCATCTCATTTGTCACCTCATGAAAAGCATAGAATTATTACGCAAAGTGCCAATTACTCTTAGGTTAGTCATGACCTTTTTTGTACAGGTTATGATTTGATTATTCGTAGATGTGTCCGAGAAGATGAGATACCAGAAATCCTACAAAGTTGTCATGATGGACCATGTGGTGGCCATTTTTCTGACAAATAAACAACATATAAGGTGTTACATTCAGGTTACTATTGGCCTATCATTTTCAAGGATGTTTCCAAGTATGTGAGGAGTTGTGACAATTGTCAAAGGATAGACCCACGTCAGCTGGAGAAATTTCCTTGCGTGCCCAAGTTATGATAGAACCTTTCTAAAAATGGGCCCTTGACCTTGTAGGACCAATTTCATCCATGTCTTGTAAGAAAAACTATATTTTGGTTTGTACAGATTATGTCACCAAGTGGGTAGAGGCAAAATCCCTATTTGGGGCTACAGAAAAATCCGTTTTCGAATTCATCTATGAAGATATATTTACCTGCTTCGGTGTCCCTCATGAAATTGTTACAGACCAAGAGACTCAATTCACTTCCAAGCTGATGAGAGAACTAATGGAGAAATATGGGATTAAACATTGTAAATATTCTCCATACCACCCACAAGCTAATGGTCAATTAGAGTCTACAAACAAAGTTCTAGAAGCTATATTAACCAATACTTTTCAATTACATCATCGAGATTGGGCTGATAGGTTTCCAGAGGCTTTGTGGGTATATCAGACCACCTGGAGAAACACCATTGGGCACACCCCTTATGAGCTAGTGTATGGGAAACAAGTACTTCTACCAATAGAATTTCAAGTAAGGACCTTCCGTATTGCCGCAAAATTGGGATTAAACTTACATGAGGCTCATAAACAATGATCCCTACAATTAAATGAGTTGGATGAGATCAGGCAAGATGCCATCCAACAAACAATATTAGTCCAAAACCAGAGAATCAAGTGGCATGAAAAGTTTATTAAGAAGAAACACTTCCAACTTGGTGATTGGGCTTTGTTGTTTGACTTCCGATTTAAAACCTTCAAAGGAAAACTCACCACTCAATGGTTGGGTCCTTACAATTTAGTCACCGTATATGACAATGGAGCTGTAAAAATCAAACAATTGGCGATGGAAAAGTCTCCTTTGTAGTAAATGGACACCGACTCAAACGTTATCACAGGCCCATTTCCAAAGAATATTTTCTACAGGTCATGTCAACTGACAAGGAATTTTCTTAGTAGATGGGGAAGCCACCACTTGTTCTTGAATGTTTTCTGAATTTTCGACTGTACATATGTAAATAATTTTGAATTTTGTTGATAGACAATTCTAGAGATTTCTATAGGTATTTATTTCACCAGGGTAGACAGTTTCAAGGAAATATAAAAGAAGGATTTTTATTCAAAATATTTCTATACTTGAACCTTGGTGTCTGCTAAGCATCAAATGAATAATGACTGGCGATAATTAGCCATATTTTTGCAAAGATTTTCATCTTCTTTTTCTCAAGGAATCTTAAATAAAAGTTGCTCTTGAAAACCTTCACCACTATATAAGGAAGTGATACCGTAATCATCAAGCTTAGAGGTCTCTCATACAGTTTCCCCAAGAAACATGAGTAATTGAGTAAAGTATCTTTATTAAAGAGTAACAAGGAGGTCTGATTAGCGGTTAGCCATGGAAACATCAAGAAAAAGGGAAGAAAGTGAGTTGAGCGTAAAGATACGTTTTCGTTCTTTCCCAATGGTACCATCCACTACACACTAAAAATACTTGATTATATCATATCTTTAGATAGGCTATGTCTGCTTAAGAACCCCTTACATCAGGACAATCACTAAGGAATATATATTGAAAATTCATCCTCTAGGATAAATACCATCCCAATTAAAAAAGAAAAAAAAGTTGTTTTCAAAGCTATCCCCCCATCTTCTTGCACAAAGAAATCTTATACTAAAAAATCTTACAAGATGGAGGGCCAGTCTCTGAGGGTGTAAGAGGCTACCCACCAGGATACCGAACAGGTCTGTTGGCAGCAGATATCGGCCTATGGTATGACTAGGTAAACCCGCTGGAGTACTGAACAAGCTTGTTGGCAGCGGGCCATTCTACCTAGCGAGGATGATAATTTGACAAAAAATAAATAAGAAATTTAAACTTCTCCTGATGTATGACATTAATTGTAGACAAAGATGACACGAAGTATGTATGGTTAAGCTAATGTTATTGAACTCCATAAATTTTCCATTAGTAACTAACTTTGAGACTATCTTGAAACTCTCTCACCTACCTCTTCTTATCTATATATAGGATCTCTTATCCTATAGGTGGGTCCATATTCTAACCGTCTCATCAGACCGATATATGAAATTTATCTCTACACTTAACAAGTTGTAAATCTTTGGCTATTGGGAGAATTGACTGGTTTCCTATATTTTTTAATTGTGAGGTGTCACTATAATTAGGTGTGGGGGAGGGGTTTCATGAGTTGACAAATGATAACACTTCCCAGAAGAAGTAAAATCTTTGTAAAAATTTATGTGTATTGTTTTCATGACACAGGCTATGACATCAACAATTATTTTATTTTTGAAATGCTAATTCCCTGTGTGTTATAAATTGTTGTACATTTCCTTAACAGACCACTTAACTGGTTTATTTTTGTTACAGAATTCTCATTACAGACTTGAGATTACATGTCTTATGTGAGATAAAGGAACGGATTGAGTGAGCACAATGGAAAAACAAATAAAACTCTACCTCTTCTCTTATTCACTGTGACTATTAAAATCATTCTAAGACTAAAAGTTGTGGATAAAACATCCATTACAACATAAATGCAATTTCATTTCGCACAGATGTACCACATGGAGTGAGTGTCATATGAGGTGCCATTTAAAAGACCATATGAGGTGCCAGATGACGCGTCATATGAAGGATCGGATGAGATGTATACACCAGTTAATGTCCACAATTTCAGGTAACCAGGAATCAATTGCATTTATTTGAGTTGGTTAATGGCAATTGAGATTAAATGATACAATCCTTAAACACTTTTATGATCAAATGTCCAAGTCAAAGACTTGGAAATTGATCTAACTCTTTAATCATTATGATTGCCTCCCAAAAGATGCCTTCAAAATTCAAAATCGGCGCACTCATGCTCACACATGGAAACTCGTCTGTGAAGAATGCAACTGTTTCCACCCAAGGCACATTAAAAAATGGAGGGATCTCTCAAATCGTTATGCCATTTATGAATTGTGCTCAGCCTCTGTCTAATTGCACTCAGCCTCTGTCAAATTGCGCCCAACCTCTTCCTAATCACACCTGTCCTATGTCGAATTCGTCCCTCTATCCATTTCTCCACACTGTCATCATGCCCAAATGGTATGAGTCGTCCTCATATGCTGACCTTTTTTCCATCACCGAGTTCTAACAGTGCAGAGAAGTGTTCCTTCGTGCAGGGTGGGGGTTGTTGTTGGCTCATTTGAAGGGCCACAATGACAATGTCTCTATTCAATTCACCCTTGGATTTGATGGAAAGATGGAAGGCATGGGGTCTCACCTTTGTGGTCTCTGAGGAATCCATTGCCTCAACCACACCACCAGTTTCCACGATTGAGCTATAACAGGGTTTTCAAACCCAAATTTTAGAATATCTCTGGAGCTAAGGGATACTCGAAGGAGTGGATTAGAGAGGAGCTAATTAACCCTCTCATAGTCATCACCAGATTGATCACTTGTGAAGGTAGATATTCTATCTTTAAAGCCTGTCACTTTTGATTATTAGCTCATTTTCAGTTCAATAAGCCATTGAATTTTCCCTTTTACTTATTAAAGAGTCTTGAGAAGATTTCTTCCCAAGTAAGGAAGAATGTAACCAATCCCCATAAAAACCTATTTCACCATGGCCTTATCAAACTACTTGTCTTATCCGAGTTGGAAAAACAGGGGAAAATGTGGGATGATTTCATTTACCAATTTGCAAACCCTCATCTTACAATCAATACTAGCAAGAAGACACTTGATCTAGGGACTATTACTTCACCCAAACCCCATTCTCCAAAGACTCCAAACCCTCCTGCTCAAGCTATTCCTTTACTGGACCAAAAGTCCAAGAAACTTGTTGATACGCCTATAGCCTCATCGGGAAAAAAGACCAAGAATCCTATTGCTAACCCCCTAATGCCTTCAACGTATATTAATCCTACACCCAAAAATTTACAAGAGGTAATTCAACAAGACTTCCATGTGGTCCTCGCAAATAGGAGAGGAGATAATAGATTTAATAGAGGATATTTTCAAAAGAATACTCGAAATACAAGAGGAAAACATTATGAAAAAGCCCCGACCACTTCGGACCCTATCCAAGTATCCTCTGATCTCAAAAACCCTCACAAAAGACTTAGGGAAGTGTCTACAGAAGAATTGGAGTCTCATAGAAAGACAAAATCTGAACCTACTTCTCCTCATAAACCCCTTGTTACTCCTACCTCGCAGATGCCTACCCCAGATCCTAAAATTGATAGACTTTCGACATCTTTCAAGGGATATAAGCCCTCCTCCGAGATATCTGATCTCGCTCCAACCATTGAAAATATACAATAGGAAAATGATCATCTGTTGCAACAATTGGAAGATATGAAGACTTTGGATAGGCATCTTCACCATGACAATGAAATAATCCAATAAAACGTGAATTCCCTTCAACGATTGGTTGATGAAATGACCAAAACCAATTGCAACCTCAGGGCACAATTCAAACAACATAAGAGGCACAAGAAAAAATCTTCAGGGCAAGAGGGAGAATCTTCTAAAACTAATCCTTCTCAACAAGTCTAGTCATATGGAGCAATTCATTTTTATTTGTAGTGGGACCTGCAAAATCTTAGGTGTGGGGGTAATGTTGGGCTCATGATTTGGATATATTAATGATGATGATTAGATCCTTTTTGTTCGGTATTATATGTGTATTTTACTATTTTGAAGAAGTTTTTAAGGATTCTTATATCAAATTTTCATAACTTATACCATGTACGTATAATTGGAGTTTTGTGATGGTTTTAAGTTTAATTCAGCATGATTTAATGATTCCAAAGAGATAATGCGTGATCTATGTGTCACATGGAAAAATCACATGGCATTTTTCCATCTACCATCTCATCTGGTACTCCATCTGACATTGCATCTGGTACTCCATCTGGCACTGCGTCCGACACTCCATCCTACACTAAAACCGTGGGCGAGTTGGTGGTTGTTATATCAGCGGCCTGTGATGGGAAAATCGACGACATGGGTTTTTCTCATGCTCATGGCCTCCAACTATTGAGTTCTTGACATCTTGAATTGGGTTGTTATGCTGAGCGTTGAGTGGCTCACTTGGTTTCTAGAAGCCATCGACGGTTAAAACACATTTAATGTAATTTGTTGTTTTTAGAGGAGGTCGATCCTTCCAGTGGTCGACCTTTCGACTTGTAAATCCTATAAATACCACAGTAGTGGTCTGACAATTGTTAATTTAAGAATTGTGAAGCTAGAATTGTTTTTGTTGTGTAATTCGAGACATTTCCATAAACTTGTGTAAAAATGTGTTTTTAATTTAAAATGCCAAAATTCTATTGCTTGAGCTCGTGATTCATTGTTGAGGAGTAGCCACGACCTGCTGGGGGGCCCACCAGTGGTATGGGTGAATAATTGTATAGTTAACTTGTGCAATTGCTATTTCTTTCATTCTCTTGTACATGCGTTTTTATCATTTTTTACATGTTGTGTATTTGTTGTTCATAGCTTAATTGTTCAATCTCCTTTTTGTAGGTTGCTTGTGAAGGATAGTGTTAATATGCCATGAATTTTTAATTAATAGGAAATAGATTGCAAGCTCAACTACTAACTGTGTTGTGTGATTAAATGAAAAGTTTGAATTTCTGCAAATTAAAGTAGAACATAGTATTGAGTTAATAGTTTCTTTGCAAAGTTTCGATGGATGGAAAGTTACTAGTTTTGATTCTTAGTTTTCTTATCTAGTTGTTATTTAGTTTGCTTATCAATTTTCTTGTAGTATGTTGAAATAGAAGTAGAGTTTGAGTTATGTTTTTATGAGTATTTCATTTTTCAATTTGAATTGTTAATAGTAGGATTAGTTTAGTTTAGTTCATGGAATTTCCATTCTAGATCTAGATTGCAATTTTAATTGAAAGTTTGATGTTGAGTTTAGTTTTTAGTTATAAGTCTTTAATGGTATGAATTTTCTTACATTAGCATAAGAGTGCATTTGAGTTAAATAGAATAGTGTTTTCCTATTGTTGATGGTTAATGCATAAATTTAAGAATCACATGGATTTTCAGGGTAGTTGATATTTCTTCTATAATGGCTAAGTTCTCGCTAGATTGCTTGATTCATACTTTTCACTTCGCTATAGAAGTTAATATTGAGTTTATCCCTCTTGAGTTATCACTAATTGTTAAATGCCATCGTGATGTCATAAGACACCGAAGACATAATCATCAACATTATATTTGAAGTTTTCTTGTTATTGTAGATTAAACAGTAGTTGTTGATTAATATTTGTATATTCCTATGAGGTTTTTATTTCAATAGGTTAAGATTTCCTTTTGTAGATTAGAATTAATTATGAGTTTTAACTTAAGAATAGAGTTCACTTGCTTAATAGTTTGATTAGTTATCTGTTGAGTAGTTTTAATTAGTTTACTTGTTGCATGAGTTTTAATAGGGTAGTTGCTTGCTTGTTTGCTTGTTTACTTGTTGTTGCTCATTAATTCAAACAGATTGATTAGATTAGTTTTTTTTTGTTATTGTTCATTAAGTTGAATAGATTAAATATATGGATTTCTTTTTCTTATTAGATTGATTGAGTTACCTTGTTAATTTTAGGGTTTTCATTTGCTTTCTTAGGACAATCCATCGATTAATTGTCAAAAGTTACTTAGGGTAAATAGTTTAAGTTCCTTGATAGGGTTTGATCATTGATAATATTTGTTTAATTAGATTAGCTCTCAGATAGCCCATTCCCTTAGTTAGACTATACTTCCTCTACCCTTTCTTCCTTGGCACATATAGTGCTACAACTCTAAGTTTACTTACCCTAGGTTGACAATTTAATTGAGGGTTTTTAGTGCATATAGAACACCCATCAATCTTGATGAGTCATAATTTATGTGTATTTGATGCATGATTGGTACATATTTGGTGCATGGTTTATGCACTCATTGATGGTATAGGTTGAGGTACAGGTTGGTGCATGGTTGATGCACTTGTTTATGGTACAAGTTGATGCATGGTTCAGGCTATTGGTACAGGTTCTTTGATGCAGGTTGATTGGTACAGGTTTACTGTAGTACATCTCACAGTGATAGTGTGACAGTGGTTCCATCATTCTACTTATATTTTAGGGCAGTTGGAAGGGGAAAGGGCAGGTGGTTTTAGCCACCTTCTGGTTGTATCTGGAGAACATAGGGGGTTGTAGCCTCCTTCTAGTTGTAGCCAGAGAATTAGGGAGTTGGAGCTTCCCTCAGGTTGTAGCCTGAGAAACTAGGGGGTTGGATCCTCCTTCCAGTTGCAACTGGAAAAAAAAGGAAGTCGATGCTTCCAATGAATGTAATTCTTAAAGAAATATAAGAAAAATCGTTATGTGGTTTTCTACCGCTTTAGGTTTCCACGTAAAACACTGGTGTACTGTGTATGTGTATTATTGCTCATTTTTTCATTGTTTATTTACTCTGCAACTATTGGATGATAATGCTACATTGATATAACACTTGCATTTTATGGTTAAAACAAATTAGATTTCTCTATTATTGATTCACCCCCCCTCCCCCCCCCCAGTAATCCAACAGGATCACAAAGGACTGTGATTGAAGGAGATATTGGATATGTGGAGAAGGACTTCCATCTAGATATCTAGGCCAAAGGGAGAGAGAGAAAAACCGTATAGCAGAAGGATCAACCACCATGGACAATGCAAGTTTTTTGGAATATTCGCATAGTCAGACCGAGTTTCAGTGTTAAAGTCATGCCAATAGTTCAAGGTGGTGCATGTATCAACATAACAGTCACATTGTTACCATACAAGATCATACAACAAGTTTTGCAGCAGATCAAGCCAGTTAGGATTTTGATGTACTTTGTCTCTTTTCTATTTTGGTCATTTTCCTAGTAAGGGAGCCCTTGTAAGTTTTGAAGTTATTTGAATGATAAAATTAGTTGATAGGAAGAATATCTGTGTGCCTTGTGCATGATATTTTTGGTTTCCAGTATTGCTTCCGCTATCTTTATTTGAGTTGAATATTCCAATAATGTATTTTTGTTTTGTGAGCTACTAATATTATTTGTAGTAAGGAAATCACTAGATAACAAGATAACTAGGTGTTGAAGTAAGGGGATTTCATCACATAGTTTCCATGTCATCCAAGAAATGGTTGATGGCCGATGGTCGAGTCAACCAGTTTAGTGATGTATTGCAAATTGGTTGTGAAAGGAAAGGCCCAATGACCAACCGTCGAGTCGACGATTTTGGAAAAATGTTGTGTGCATACAAAGAAAAATGTCAATCACCAATCACCAATAGAATTAATATCAATGAATGAGATCTCACCCAATTTTGAGATTGATGATGCAGATTAAAGGGCTATTATAATAGTAAAATAGTCAATTTTCTATGATTTGTTTGAGATTTTGAAGGTATTCAACTTGCAAGGCGATTTTGAGGCCCAAAATGAAATTTTTAGGCAAAACAATTCACGAGAACATAATATACCAAATGAACTTGGAGATATATTTTCAATGAGCTACTTCATGCAAAAAACAAAGCTCGTATGAGGAAGTTACCGCTAAAATAGTTAAGGTAAAAATTTCATCACCATTTACTTTTGGAGGGCATAACGCCTTGCTCAAAAGTCCGTTTGGGGAACATGAGAAGTCTATGGAAATATTATTAACCATAGAAGACAACCATGGAGCCAAATTTGGAATTTGGGTATGTAAAAATGTGCAAGGAGAGAAAGAAGACACATGTAGCATACATGGATAAAATGGGAAAAATAGTCTAAACTTCTTTGAACTATAACTTCCAGCTTAGAGCTCGTATTTGAGAAAATGAATAGTTGTTGGAAAGGTCTTGATGAGGAGAAGACATATATCCACCCATAATTTGGAATTGGGCACTGAAATGCTTATAAAGTAATAAAATAAATTTTCCAGTAGTAAGTGAATGGAAATTGCAGCATGTGAATGTTGTAACTTTTCGCTCAGAACTCACAATGAGGCATGAGTATAGCCGTTGGAGAGATGTATTAGGGAAGAATGTGTCTAAGGAATTATATTTTGAATTGGTGCAATTTGTTCTTTGTAAATTGATATGAATAATAACCTGTATTCTAACTAATGAAATGTTTAATAGTATGCATGTGCTAACAATAATTATTACATGCACATTTCTTGTAGGATTAGAGGTACATGAAAAAAAAAATCGTTCTTATATAAGGATTGGAGTTGTGGAATATTACAACCATGAAGAAGAGGTCAAAGGTCTACATTTCAGCATGGGAAATGTTGCGAATGATTCAATTGGAAGAAGAGGCAGACATGAGCCTATAATTATGAGAAGCATACATAGAGAAGTGTAGAACTATAGGGAAGATAATGAAAGGATTATGAAGGATTGGGAAGAGATATTTCATATTCTGAATATGTTGCATGGGAAATTTAATAAATACTTCGGTACCAAGTAATCAATTAGTGTTAGACAAGTGACAACATCCATATCCCATAGTAGAAGGAATGATCATGGTAATGATAGGCAATCAAGAATCATGAGAAGGCACCATCATTCTCCAAATATATCCACTAGAATAACTCATGGAAGTTCACAGCCAGGGAGAAACCCAAGTGTGTCTCTTGTTTGGAGGAAAAGGAGAAGGCCTGAGGCAGACATCTTGCAAGGTGAACTTAGAAAAATAAAGCTACCAAATTTCAATGGTGAGAAGAAGAAATGAGAAGAGATCGAGGCCTAGCTGTTGGAAATGAAGATATATTTCTAGTTGCATGATTACCTCTCAAGGGTAGAAGATAGAATTGAAACCTACTACTTGTAAGGAAAGGAATCCATGTGGTGGGATAAGCTTAAGCAAGCCAAGAACCTTGATGAGAAAAGGATCTTATGGAGGCAGTTCAAAGGATATTTCCAAGAGAAATATTTGTCCGATCATTATTATGAAATGAATATGAAAGAGTTCTTTGAACTCAAGTTGGGAAGCATGAAAATGGATGAATATGAGAAGAGGTTCTTTCAATTGTTGAAGTATGTTGACTTCATAAGGGATGAGAAGGTCAAAATCCAAAGGTTTTTTGAGTGGGTTACCCTCCTTCTACAGTGACAAGATACAATATGATAACCCCAAGAACTTGGAGTAGGCCATAAGGAGAGAAAAGCATCTTTATGAGAAAAATAAGGGAAGGTCAATTTTCCAAAAGGTTTGGAATGACAAGATAAAGGGTAAAAATGATAAGAGACGGAAAGGTTTTAATCCACCTTTTTTCAAGAACAAATCCTAAGAAAATCAGGAAGGTTAGTGAACCCAAAATGATCACAAGACTGTAGATTCATTTGGGAAAATGCCAAGGCAGAACCCTGTACAATGTTTGGTCTGTGAGGGAAATCACTTATATAGGGATTTCCCTCACAAAGGAGAAAGAATGAGGATTGTCCACAACATTCATGAGGATGAAATAATTGAGGAGATGGGAGGAAACATGCTAAGGATTTATGTAGCCTTGGACAACAAGAAAGCAGAATATCAATCCCCCATGATTGAAGTGGAAGGAAGATTGATAACCAAGCCATAGAAATTTTAATTGATTATGGAGCTAGCCATAGTTACATTAAATCTAACATTGTTGAAATATTTCATTTACAAAGGAGAAGCATAAAAAATATTGGTTAGTTCAATTAGCCACGGGGTAGTGGGCCTTGAAATAACAACAATAATAATATTTACTCATTAACTTGTTACTTTACTTGTCAACCCAAGGTTCATACAAACTTTAGAGGTGTTATGCAAAGTATATGCAGAGTGCATTGATAATGGTCTAGATCTTAAACTAGCCAAGGGGTTTAATGCATGAAATTTGATTACAACTTGTGCATAAATATGAATTGCATGAAAACTTAAGCTAAATGGAAGCAAACCAAATGAAAGAGAAACTAATATATATTGAGTAAAAACATTTATACTAATGGAATGAAAGGAAACAAATTGATCTTATAAGAAGAAACCAAACTGATTACAAAGCAAGGAAACTAATTTTGTTTGCATGAAAGGAAATTGCATGGGAGAACATGAACTATTGCATGGAATGAATGAACCTACTTATACCTAACCATTGAGACAACATCAAGCCATGTTTTATCTTATTAACTAATGATGACTTCATGAAAATATGAGTAAGAAATTCAAGAAACTTTAGCTAAAACTATCCTACAGGAATTGTAATAGTCCTACACGGAACTTCTAAAGGATGACTAAAAGAGTCCTAAAGAGCTTGTAAAAAGTTTCCATAGCATAGACAAGGATAGAATAAAATGAAATGAGATGTGAGTAAGGTTCTTATCCTTGAAAATATGCCCTTGAGCATCCCAATGAGATTCCAACCACTTCTATAGGAAAACCTGTTGGAAGTTACAAGCTTCTAACAATCTAAATAAATGTTAGAGATTGATATGCATGACCATCTATTATTTTAAGAGAAATCAAGAAATTAAATTATAACACACTAACATGAAAGAAAATAAGGAAAATACAACATGGTCCTTGAGCCCTCTTGAGTGGGACCTACCCAAGAAGCACAAGGAACCTTTAAAACTCTAATAAGATAAGAACAAAAGCATTTTTATCGATCAAAATTAGTCGTACATCAGGAAAAGATCTCCAAGTCTTAGAAACAGATTCTTCAACAACAAAAATTAATACAATATTCATATCTTTGTGTGTCTCTCCTTCCCTACACTAGAGGCCTATTTATACACTTTGGAACTTGTCCTCTATCCTTGGATCAAGGAGGAAACATGGGGGCATCACACCCTTCCTCAGTATCTTCAAAATTTTGAGCTTTAGTTTGCAATGAGTGGTCATCAATAAACTAGCAGTGCTATGGAGGTAGGTGGGGAACAAGGCCCCTTGATTCTTGGGACCTTCCTCTTCTCAAGGGGAGTTTGATCTGCTTGATTAATGTTGCACACATAATTTACCATATATATTAGATAAAAAAAGGTACCATTATTCATAAAATTCCATCTCAAAATCCATTAATTTAAGAAACATACAAAAATACCCATGACTACTATTAAACATGGTCAAATTAGAGAAATGATTAGGTATATTATGGCCAAAATGTGTCTATGATGGGCCTTCTATATAGGCAATGTTGAGGCCCATCATTACCCCCCAATTGAAATCTTGCTCATATTTGTACAACAAAATTTTGTCTTTCTTCTCTCATTGTTGTTGTTGATGTCCACTGACTTTCTATCCACTATTAGGCTGTTGCTCAATGCCCTGTTATTTCTACTCAACATCCTATTGTTGTCTACTATCATGATGCTCACTATGATCCTATCTAATATCCCATGATATATATATGGTGGTGGATTGTTGTTCATGGTATCCTTTGGTATTTACTATCCTTTCCCATTCTTCCTCTTCCTTTTCCTTACTGATATCAACAATTGGTGCAACATGAAGGATGAGAGGAGGGTTCATTCTTAGCCCAATCCATTTGGTCTTGAGCTTCCTCATTTCCTCCTTGTACCAAGATGTTCTTAGAAAGGAAATTTGTATATTATTTGAAGAGTGGGGTTCTCTAATCTATAGGTTGTGAGGCAAGGAGTTCCACCTCCTGTGGAAAGATTTTGTTGCCTCCTCACTCAATAGCCTCAATTCGTCCTCTAGGTGTGCCATTGCTTCTATTTTTTTGGATACCCATATTGGAGATATCTCTTTGTATGTGGAAATACTTCTATGACTAGATATGACTTCTCATGGCCTTGTTGCTTCATCTCTAATCCATAGTGGACTCTGAAATATATCCTCCTTATACTTCTTCAGCTCATCTACCCTCATTTCTTCATGTCTCAATGAATATGCAAGAGCCATAATCTGAACACCCCATACATATGGATTTGGGTTCCATTTGTAGGGATGTGGGAGGATGATATTGTGCAAGTAGAACTCACACATACTTTCCTTTTCTTCCATGTTGTATTTTTTATAGGCATCCAAAAAATCTTTAGGTGTGTCTAGGTTATATCTCACTAGTTGGGCCAAATTTGAAATTTGATTCTTATGACATTGCTCCTTGAGGAACAAGACATATACCCTAGAAATCTACCTACATTCCAACATCTCCAGGGACACTTTGACTATGGTCTTAAGGGAAGATGCCATGATCTCTATTCTTTCATTTTTGGTAGCCATTTCCCTCTTGGCTTCATCTAATCTCTATTTTAATTTATAATTTTCCACCTTTGGATTTTGATTGTATTCCTCTTTTTGCATGGTGATTATTTGAAATTTCTCTTGCGGGTGTTGAATTTGTCTCTCCATTTCTTCAAGGGACTCTTCCTTTTGTTTTCCTTTGCTACTTTTTTCCATTCTCTTCCACTTTATGGCTTCAACCTTGGATTTATCTAGTTCCAGTAGGGTGGCATAAAGGAGTTGTTCAACTAGTGTCTTAGTCTTGGAATTCTCTTCTATTGTCAATGGATTTTATTTTGTGGTTGGTGTTTCTCCTTGAGGTATTTTTCCTTTATATTTCTACAAATTTTATGGACCAGGGGAGTCCTTTACTTCCACAATTTTTATTGGAGTGGAGGGAAGTAATCAAATTTGGATTTCCTTACTTTTGACTTTTTCTAATCCTGTAGGATCTCCTTCTCCTAGGTTGAACAGGTTCAACACTTGTGATATTCAATGGGATGATAGATGGGGTTCTTAATTTTGTCAGAGTGTTAACTACTTCCTTGTCCTCTTTCTCTACCTTTAGTTTCTTAATTGTCTATTGTCTTGAGGACCTAGGTCTTCTTTCATTCTTAGGTTGATCAACCTTCTCTTCTTCTTCTTTTTCTTTACTCATTTCCACATGTACCTCCAAAAATTATTGCTAGTCCATGTATACCAAATCTTCCCACAAAACTTTGTGTTTCAAATCCCTTAAGACATCTAATACCATAAACTTTATAATTCCATGGTAGGCCAAGAACTCATGTTTCCCTTTCTTTACCTTGGTACTCATATCCTTCAAGGATAAAAGGAGGAAATAAGGGAGACTAAGGTTGTTCATTGGTTCTTGGTTGTAGCAATTCCTTAGTTGGTGGATGATTCTAAAATGATATGTGTAAACGACACTCATCATCCCCTCACAAGTGACATATTTTATAATGTGATAGGCCACTTCTGGCCAAGGGTGAGGGAGGATTTCTCCTTTGATCCCATTTTTATATTCTTGTGGCCTCTCATTAGTGTCCTCTTGCCTTTCTTCCTTATCCCAAGGAAGTCCCATTGGTAGGCTAGATACCGTACTGTTAAAAGATTCATTTACTCTAATCTCCTGACCCCTTACTGCTATTACATATTCTTGTTCTTGAATATTATGGAAGTTAAGTGCAAACTCCAAGGCTATTTCATCATCAAATCCTCTTAGTCTCTCAAATAGCCTAGCCATCTACTTCTTTTAAAAATTTCTACAATTTATGGATTATCATAAAAAAATTAGGGTTCAGTGGGTTCCCTCATGTTGAACCTTGCTCCCAAGGCTTCTAAAAAAATTACTCAATGACACACACACACTATCATAAGAGGAGAGAGCTTTGAAAAATTATGGAATATGCTTTCATGTAGAAGATAGTGCATAAGAAAAAAATGTGACTCTGTTCTTTAAGGAAATTTATGTGAGAGATGAGGCGATTAGAGACAATGATTTTTTTAGTAACATCACCGGTAATTTCAAGACAACATAAATTCAAATGGATTGAGAGGACAATCAGGAAGAGAGGGTTTTTTCTTTAAGCAATTTCTAAAGGACCGTGCGGTCCATCACCCACAAATTTAATTGTGTAGGCACAACAAACAATTTGACCACATGACATTCATCAAACAAAATTAACAAAAATATAGGGAAATTTCGAGGCAATAACAACAATGATATGAGCAATTCTTGTAAAAAAATATTTGAATAGTTCAAAAGCTACCTTCCTGTAGTGAACCCAATATTCTTTGGTTGTTTTTTTCCCCGTCTAACCCATTCTGCTAGCTCACATTCTATGTCTTTGCGCCGCTAAAACACCGCTCTACGTATTGGAAATTTGAAAATGGTGACTAAACATCTTTTTTTTTTTTTGTAAATAAAAATTTGTATTAGCTCAAAAATTCAGAGAACATATACATATGGAGGAACCTGTGGTCTGTTCTACCAAAAAATGGAAACCAAAACCAGACCTGGACTCTAAAAAGAGTTCCATTACCATATTGAATGTCATACCTAAGATAAACCAAAATATTTGATAAAGAAGGAGGCCAAAGGTTAAGATTGTGTTCCTCTAATATGTAGCAAAATAAAGATAAATAGGAGAATGTTAAACACTAGAAGCACCTTGATCACCATCAATTGACACAGAGTGAGGCAAAACTGAAGAAAAAGTGAATGGTTGGAAACAAGTTGGGCAATGTGTTTTTCCAGGCTCACTTGAAAGAGAGTTGAAGAACATATTCAGTCGACGATTAAGGATTTCGTGGCGGTGAAGTTGGTCTGCAACGTCCCTACGAAGATCAAATATGAGTTGCATTTTCTTTGCAAAGAAACTTTGTTGAGAAATCATCACAGAAACAACATCCTTAGTCCGTGTAACCTCTGTAATCCGACCCAAATTTTCCAAGGCCTCTTCTTCAACTAAAACAAGAGCCATCTCTTCAAGAACAAAGAAACGACAATATTTCTCCAGCTTCTGTTCTGGAGAGTTTTCATCCCCTTGAATTGGGGGGACTAAGGGGTTCTAGGAATTCATTGGGGGACCCATCATTGGATTCTCCATGGGATGGAATGGAGTCATTGGGACTTCCTCCTCGATGAATATTGGGCCACAGTCATAAACATCCCAATTCTGAGTTGTGGAGGGAGACGCGACAACAGGCAGAGCGGGTAGTTGAGACAGAGAAACTGGAAAAATAGGACTAATGCATCTGGATATGAAATTTTAATAGGAAGGGCCATGTTTTGTCTTGCTTATCTCTCGAGGCATAATAACAATGAGGTTGCAGTGATGAATTCACAGAAAATTAGAAGAAACTAGTGTGCCATAGGTCAGGAGTGACTGTGACAGAAATATAATGGGGAAATTTGAGAGATCCTCCATCCAAAAAAACACAATTAAATTAGATCCTACCATGGTAAATGTTGTAGAGCAAAAGTAGATGGTAATATGTACCCAAGTAACATATCTAATGGAAACCACCGCCACACCAAACCTGCACATTAACTTCCCCCAACGACACAGATGCCCACTCACCTCATCGACATTAAATAGGTGCATCAGGAGGTAAAGAAGGAGGAGGGTGATGACAACCTTCCGTAGCAGTATTAAGAGCATGTTGTCTAGGTGTCACCCCATCTGAGGAGGTGAATAAACATCTCTTACTCTCACTTACAAGTGTGAATTCCGATCTTGTCCCCTGTCTTGTCGCCAGTTCTCGGTATGATGATGACGTACTACTACCCCGCATTGTTATGATCCTTAAGTTTATTTGAATGATTCACCAGCTTGACTGATGTGTCATTTAATTTAACCATGAATTGTGCCTCCCCACCGATGTGATGTTCGAGGACGTCATCATTCTCATCACCTTTCATTCCTTTTATATATTTGACCACGAATAATATGCATGTGTTTAACTTTTATATGCTGCAAAAATGAAAGGTTTAGAGAGAAGGGATTTTTGTTTATACCTTAGGTTACCTTTATTATTTTTGTTGCTTGATGAATGTGTTGAGTATTGTTCATGCCAACTTGAATATTATTTTTACAGGCTACTGGAAATTTTCTACAGAAACATAGTATCCTATAGAAATGAGGGAGAGTTAAAGTTGCAATTTTTTCTTCCCTGCTTGACCATTTTGAGGACTCTTGTAATTGTATAATTCCTTTGAATTGCATAGAGTCCCTTGTTGTAGCTTTTTATTTTTTTATTGTAGTTTTTCCTGTAGGTTGCAAAGGATCCCGTAGGATTCCTTTAAGTTGTCCAGAGGGTGATATTTTGTTGATGATAATATGGATGTTGATATGCACATATTATTTATGTGATGAAAACCTAACTTTCATTTATTTAAAATGACCCTATAGGATTTTATGTTTTCCTGTAGAATATCATGTAGGTCATCTTTTCTTGGGAAAGAGGGATAAAAAATGCAATTTGGGAAAATGAGAAGTGTAAACTAATGAAGAGAAGCAAATATTATTTTATTTTTGACCTTATATATGATAGTATGGAAAGTGTTTATTTATGAAAATGATGATTGAATATGCATAAAATGTTTGAAATGCTTACCACTCTTTTATTGTTGTAGATGATTGTATTTGATAATCCTTTGCTTCTTGTGCAAATTCTTGTTGAGATGGAGTTCCTTGGTACTTTTAAAACATAAACATTATTATACTATTTCATTTTTTTTTCAATACAAATGTGTCATTGCTAGTTTGAGACCGCCTCCATGGAGGTTTTCAATCAAAGACATGTCCTAGATGCCTCAGTGAGGTTTTCATCTAAGTATTTATTTCATTTTTTTTATTTCTTATATCACTCCTTGTTATTTGGATAGTTTGAGAACATCACTACTATCAATCACATCCAGATTTTGCGCCTTCACTATTGTTGTAAATTCTTCCCTTGTCAAAGACTTATTGTAGACTTTGAGCCTAAATCCAATCACTAACAAGGGAATTCATTCTTCATATATGGTTCTAATTTGGGCCGAACCATTATCATGACATTTTTCAATTATATATGGCCCTATCTACCCGGTCATCAATTTTTCTGTAAAGTCCTTGAATATTGAATAAAATAATAGGGCTCAATCTCCTTCTTTGAACTTGCCATGTTTGATTTTTTTTCATGCCAATCGTTCCTTTGTAGCTGCACTACTTCAACATTGAAAAGTGCTTGCATCTTGTACTCATATAAGACATTCAGTTGATTCAGTCTCTCTTGTTGTGTTGATGGGGTATCCATATCTAATTCAGATGTTGTTCTCAAAGTGAGGTACTCAAACTCAATAGGGAGCATGGATTTCTTACCATATACTAACTCAAAGGGAATAAGCACTGTGGTAGTATTCTATGTGATATTGTATGCCCATAATTCTTCTATGAGTTTATTTAACCAGTTCTTCTTGTTCATGCTTACTATCTTGGTGACGATATTTTCCAATTCTCTATTGGTGACTTCATCTTGTCCATTTGCTTGTGGATGGTATGATGTTGATTTTCTATGATAGATGTCGTGTTGCTACATAATTTCCTCAATGAGCCTTGATGTAAACTAAGCTCCTTGGTCTGTGACTATCTCTTTGGGATATCCAAATATTGAGAATATTCTTTCTTGGAGGAATTCAACTACCCTTTTCTCTGTAACATCCTTCATAGCCTTCACTTCAACCCACTTGGTCAAATAATCAATACATACTAGTATGTGCTTCGTCTGCCATGAAGGTGGATGAATTGGGCCCATGAAGTCCATACCCCACTTGTCAAATGGTTCCAATGATATCTGAGGCTGCAAGGGGATTTCATTTCTCTTGGTAGGCTTCCCCATCCTTTTACATTCATCATAGTGTATAATGTACCATTGATTGTCTTTGTGTAATTCTTTCCAATAATATATGGCTTGCAAGATCTTGCAGGATGTCCTCTTTGTTGCATAGTGTCATCCACATGATTCATCATGATAAGCATGGAGGATATCATGTACTTCATCTTCTCTCATATATCTTCTTAGAACTTGTCATGGGTCGAGTTTGAGCAGATATCCTGCCACCCAAGTATAGGATTTACTCTTCCTGACAATTTTGCATCTTTCCTGGTAGGAAAAATGATGAGGAAACCTCCTTGTTGTCAAATAGTTGGCCATGTCAACAAACTAGGGGGTTTGTATTGATATTGCAAAGAGTTGTTCATATGGAAAATGATCATCTATCATGCCTTGTTTAGTAGGAAGTTTTAACCTGGATAAGAAATATGCAACGAAATTATACTTTCCAGGCTTATCAAGAATGGTTAGATCAAACTGTTGTAATAACAAAATCCACTTGATTATTCTACCCTTTGATGTCAAGTTTATTCATTAAATATATGGTGGAATAATGATCAATGTAATACCCCGACTTGATCCCCATATTGTAAATATATTGTACACATGATACTTAGGCTAGTGAGCCGATATGTTTGGGTCAGAGCTCATGCATATGATACTTAGGCTAGTGAGTGGTATATTTAGGTCGGAGTGCATGTAAAGATGACCAAAGGCTAGAGATCTTGTATTATAAATTGTATATATGCACTAATTAATAAAAATAAAACCACGATTGTAGACCCTAGGACAAAAAGAGTATGGGGGGATAAGACTCTACGAGTGAGAAAGGGGGATAAGGGTTAGGTAAAGGGATCTTAAACCAAGGAGGCTAAGAAAATATAGTATAATAATTCACTAAGCCTTTATATTATTATATTATATAATAATATAATATAAAAGGAACATACATATTTATAAAGGGGGAATTTGGTTTAATCCTCCATTCTTACCATGCTAACTACTAGAGTTTCTCTAGGGAAGATGGTGATCAAAGACTACAAATTTTACCCTATAAATTTTGGTGTGTGTACACTTCTCCTTGGGTTTCCTTAGGGAAGGCTAGATCCCTCGAGGGAGAAGTGTGGGGATATGTTCCCCAGTGTAAGGCTTGGAGGGTACCTGGAGACCCCTGAGGGAAGCTGGAACTCCTAGAGCCACAATGCTATGAGATTCCTGGTCGGCCTGTGTTGGAGTCTTGGAAGGGTAGTGGTGCAAACCGAGGGACCACAATGTCGAGAAGGGGACACACTACCTTGGGTTGTGTAGGCTTATGAGGAATGAGAGACTGTAGGTTGGAGTGTTACTGAGGTTTGGTACCTTGGCCTAGACCATCTTGGTATTGATTGTGGACCATGGTTGGTTTAGGAATCCTTTTCTCGGGTGGAGTCATAGCCCTAGCTCGGGGGTGATCAACTACTAAGAGTTTATGAGCAGTGAGATCTATGGCTGGGTGGAACGTCATAGGTCTGTAGTCGATGGATTTTTAAGAGATAAGTGCTATGTTCCTGTGTTTATGTTAAATGTTATGTTGTATGGTTTATGTTGTGAATTATATAGTGATTTTTCTATGCATTTGTATGTTATCTGACATGCTTTATTTAAATGTGAATGTTAGGGTGAATGTTAGAGGGAAATTGGTGAAATTCCCTAGTGTCTTTCCATCCTAGCAGGAACCGGGGTAGCTAGATACACTACAAAGTGGTATGAGAACTCCAGTTACAACACTGGACCTACAAGGGCTAGAGACAACACAAAGGTGAAATTGCTAGTAGGTGTGCAAATTGTTTGACAAAATCACTCAATGGAGTGTGGATCTATGAACCATGATGATTGCAGGACTCGTAGAGAATGGGTTTATTGAAAATCCATCATCTATGAACAATCACTGTCATCCAAGCCTACAAGTACAATTGTCAGACACCCACATTGTGTTCAAGTTATGAACCTTCAACTTTCAGGTCAGGCAAAGTTTTTTAATAGGATTTGGGAAACCGAGAATTTTTTAGGCCTTATTAGTCCTTGTCGAAGGCATAGAGGGACTATAGTGATCGATAATTAGTTGACTTCATATTAATTTGTCCTTTGACTATAAATTTTTTCATAATATCTATTGTTCAAACTAGATAACTAAGAACATTATTTTTTATATAATAAAAAAAACCTTATATGTCATCATCTCATTGGAGAATACATTCGAAGTCTTATTGCCAGCTTAGCTATTCCCAATGTTTTAAATGTTAACATATCCAAAGATTTTTTCATCTACACTCTTTTTGAATTTTTATTATTTTCATTTAAATGTTTACATATCCAAAGTTTTGAGCATCGACACTCATTTTTAAGTACTTAAACAAGTTTGACACAATGTGTTTTTTTTTTAATGTTTACATAGTGCGAGGCCCTTAAACAGTCCTCACAACCTTAAATTTTTACTTAACATGATTGATAGCTTTAAATGTTTACTTAACATGCATGTCACAATATATTTTCCTCCAATGTTTGGATACAATCCTGTATGCAGTGAATTTGGGCAATATTGTTTTCCACCGACATTATTGGTTCACTGGTTGTTTCTTTCTCACTGGTTCGTTGGTTCGTTGGATGTTTCTTATTGTTGTTTGCTTCAACTTTGCAAAGTTGAGGTCTTGCAGCTGCAGTTGGACCTCTTGGTTATTTCTCACTGGTTTGTTGGTTGCTCTTGTTTGCTTCAACTTTGCAAGGTTGAAGTCATGCAACCACAGTTTGACATGTTCTTGCACTTTGCAGATTTTAAATCCTACACCCTTGTTTTCTTCAAATTTGCAAGGTTGAGGTCTTTCATCCACAGTTGGACTTGTTGCTGCAGTTTGCAGGGTTGAGATCCTGCACCCACAATTGGACCTGTAATTATGTCGTTCACCATTCAAAAGTAAGTTTTAGTACCATGGTTTCATTCTTATTCGTTGTTTGTTGTTTACTATTTACAATTTGTAGGTAGGAATGTTCAATACTAGGAGGTGCTTAAAATCAAAATAAATATAAAAAAACTAGAAATAATACCTGAGTGAAAATTCTCTTACAGAACATCCTTAAATGTGACTATTGGGATCAATGAAACATGAATGTATTTCTATCCCCGAAAAGTGTTGAACAAGAAAGCTTGTCACCTTTGCAAAATGTTCTTGTAGATGAAAACTACAGCTAGGTATAGAAGGAATAAGTATGGTACATAGTTACGAACTATGCAAGAAAATTCGTCAACATTGTCGGTCCTTACCCATCTTTATCAATGACATATTTTAGTAGGTTATAAAAAAAAAAATTGCAGGACCTGAAATGCGAATCCTGGGTGGACGATGAAGATAAAAGGGCAAGTTAAATTCTTAGTGGGCAGTGGAGTTTGAACATTGGTTTCTTTGTAGATTATGGGATGGGTATCAGTAGACTTGTGAGAAACAAGATGTGTAATCACAGGATTAGGGGGATTATTAATAGGTTCAGGAAAATCAAAGGATCCTGGAGGATTAGGCTAAGGGTCCACAAGTTTTAACCAATACAGTAATATTCAATACCTATTAAAACAACTGGCAAGAATTTTTGTTGCATATATCATACCTTACATCTTCACATACTTGATGTTGGGATGGTGTTGTTTTACCCTCTTGTGTAGACATTGCAAGACGCTCTGTCAACTGAGGGATGGTACTAAATCACCCTCTTGTGCAACCATTGCAATCCATTCTGTTCACTGCTTGTGTTTACCAAAGGGGTAAACTGTAGGTGTAAATGGTATAAAAACGATTCCATATCGGAGCCCAATGAAAAATGTGTAAATATAGATGGTAGTGCATAAGGTAAAGAAGAGCTTAGGAAGGTGGAAAATGGCTTGTATACGTGAGTAGATTTGAGGACCTTATCTCTTGCATAGATGGTTATTATTTGCGTGGATGAGACTTGGTTAACCATATGTCAAGGTTTGCAGCATGGTGGATCCTTGGTACCAACGATCTTTGGTTATTGTTTTTGTTTGATTATAGCTATATTTATTTCAAATTCTCACATATACAATCGACAACCTACATTTATTGTACGTGTTCATACTACTCCAGCCCGTACTACTTCAGGATTTGTACAAATTATGCAATCAGAAAATATGGAAGTGTCGAATAGCCAAAGTCCCAAAGTCCTTGATAAGGATGGTTAAAGTAATCTCAGGTTAATTAACAATAAGCGTGAGTTAATGACTCCGAGAGAAAGTCACTCCAGGAGACTTTCACACTTCACATTTACAAAACTCTCGAGGTCTCGAATTGGCGCCATGTCTAAGCATGGTTAGAAGAATTCCAAAATTTGGCAGAATGATTAATATAAAACAATCTAGAAATAATAACTGAGTGAAAATGATCTTATAGAACATCCTTAAATGTGAATATTGAGATCAAAGAAACAAGAATGTATTAATATCCCCGAAAAGTGTTGAACAAGAAAGCTTGTCGCCTTTGCAAAATGTTCTTGTAGAAGAAAACTGCAGCTAGGTATAGAAGGGCTAGGTATGGTGAAACGTTAAGCAAGATGCAAGAAAATTTGACATCATTTTCAGTCCTTATCCACATTTATCAGTGAAATATTTCAATAAGTTATAAAAAAAAAGTTGCAGGACCTGAAATGCAAATCCTGGGTGGAGGATGAACATAATTTTTGGACACTATTTTATTTGTAGATTATGGGATGGGGATCAATAAACTTTTGAGAAACAAGATGTGTAATCGCGGGATTAGGGGGATTATCAATAGATTCGGGAAAATCAAGGGATCCTATAGGATTAGGCTAAGGGTCCACAGGTTTTAATCAGTATAATGTTATTCAATACTTCTTAAAAAAACTGACAAGAATTTTTGTTGCATAGATCATACCTTACATCTTCACATACTCGGCGTTGGGATGGTGTTGGTTTACCCTCTTGTGCAGACATTTCAAGCTGCTCTGTCAACTAAGGATGGTACTAAATCACCCTCTTGCGCAACCATTGCAAGCCATTATGTTCACTGCCTGTGTTTACCAAAGGGATAAACTGTAGGCGTAATGGATAGAAAAATGATTCTAGATCAGAGCCCAGTGACAAAGGTGTAAAGACAGATGGTAGTGCATAAGGTAACGAAGAGCTTGGGAATGTGACAAATGTCTTGTAGACGTGGGAATATTTGAGGACCTTATCTCTTGCGTAGATAGTTATTATTTGCGTAGATGTGACATGGTTAACCACATGTCAGGGTTTGCAACATGGTGGACACTTGGCACCAACGAGCTTTGGTTATTTTTTTTGTTTGATTTAATTAGTCTAGATAATTGTCTTTCGGGGTCCCACATGCACGGTGGCCAGCCTGCAATTATTGCACATGTCCGTACTACTCCAGGCTCGTACTGCTCCAATAGTTGTACAAATTCTGCATTTGAAAACTCCGAAAGATCCCAATAGTCGAAGTCCTAAAGTCCTTGATAAATATGGTTAAAGTAATCTCGAGTTAATTAACAGTAGGCACGAGTTAATGGCTCCGGGAGAAATTCACTTCGGGAGACTTTCACGCTTCACATTTAAAAACTCCCAGAGTTCCGAATTGGCACCATGTGTAAGTATGGTTAGAAGAATTCCAAAATTTGGCAGAATGATAAAATTTTAGCAGGGGCGCTAAAGTAGCAGGGTCACCCAGATCACGATTTGCAAAAGTGATCGACGTATCAGATTCATTTCGGAAATAAGAGGTGCTTGAACTTTAATCTCCTTTCTTTCTATGCATTTAGTTATCTCTAGTGGCCTCAAACAACGTGTAGGCATGTCAATGCTTGATACAGAACCCACCTCTGTCACAACCATACTGACATACAAAAAATGAAATGGGATGTTCGCGTCATCTTTCTGTTCTTGAAACCATACATTTAGTGCATTTTCCATGTTGTCCCCTTCTAATCACATATGCCCTCTTTTGTGTCTTGTACATCATACCATAGCTCTTTGGAAAATGGCAGTGCACAGGAATTTGTCAAACGAATTCAAAGTTTTCACTGTGGAGAAAGCATCTATGAGGACCTTGCCATCCCTTCTTTGCAGATTATGACAGGGAAATATTTTATTCTTTGAGGAAAACCACATATAGTTAGTTTTATGATGGACTTTGGGTCTTCCAAATCATATTCCATCCACCATTTCCACATCTAGACCTCGTCTTGTAGAAATGATTCTTTGTGACTTGAATGGACAGTTCACTGATCTGTCTCAGGATGAGTGCCCCAGTGCCTAATCTTAGAATATCTTCTTCATCTTGTAAGATAATTGAAACATATTGGAAGATCTTCTTCATCTTGTAAGATAATTGAAACCTTGAGAATTTTTTCTATGTGTCGGTTCCATTCCTGTGGTAAAATTCCATGAACGCCTAATTCTTCCCCTTTTGTTTATCCCACATACCATCTATGTGAGTGTTCTGAGTGGGAGACGTCAACAAGTCGTTTCATATCTATTTAGTGTTGATTTGTGAGGAGTGGGGATGAAATTAAATGATGAATATGATTGTAAATCTATATACAATGACTACCAAAATACTTATAAGATGCACACCTAAAATAAGTTAAAAAATTGTGTCTTAAATACTCAGTCTTTGTACTGAGAAAATTTATACTATTGTTTTATTTGCATTATCTCTTCTATATGGTTGAGCACTAACTATATCTTTGTTTGTTTGTCATATGCTATCGCAACCACAGAGCACTAAATTTGAAATGAAAAAGGTTGAAGGATACATAGCAGAATTGGTATGCAGTTCTGAAATTATAGTTATCTTTTTTTGCTATTTGCATATTATCTAAACATAGATAAGAAACATATTGAAAATCAAAACTTAAAATATGGAGCAAGTAATTGATGTTGAGTGTTATCAAATAGATAAAGAATCCATTGTACATGACAACATCGACCAGGTATTGCATAATAATGCCCTTTTCAGATTAGATGCATTCTCGAATATTGTGGGAGATTGCCTCTTTGATGCATTTCAAGTTCTATTTCACATCCGTTATTCCTTGACCGAGTTGCGCAATGGATTGATAGATAATTTCTTGGATTGTTTATAAAATGGAAATGTTGAGGCATCAGAGTCGTATCAATACAAATTGGCATCTGGTTTTCTTTTCCAATTGAATGGAATACATTATATCAGTACGTATCTTTCAAAGATGCAGTTGTCTACATCTGCAACTTTGCCTCCACATGAGAGAGGACTTTGGGGAGATACATTTTGTATATAGTGGCTGGCCAAGTGACTAAATATATCAATTAGAATATGGTCATTAACAATAAAAAAGAGATATCTACTATTCAACAAAATGATATCCAGAGATCCACATTGCATCTTGTTCCATGATGCCAATCCTCTAAGTGGTCATTATGAACCACTACTCTATAAAAAATTATCCATATGAAATCTTGGAGGATCTGATATTTACTTGTCCCTCACCCGCAAAGACCTTCAATCGCATTGGAAACGAATTATGCATCATATACACTCTCATGGATTGCACATAGCAACAACTATTACAAATACTTGTGGAGATAGTTTGTTCAATGCAATTTTCTATTTCATAGCAACAGAGTTTGATGTGCACTCACTGCCCCTTTACATTGTGCAATCCTTTTGCAATGCAATTATAGGTGGTAGTCAACAGGCATTTAACTTCTTGCATCAACACCTTCTACCATATCTCATAGAAAGTATGTCGACAATTGGAAGTTGAGAACAATACCTTGTAAACATGACAATGCCATATGAGAAAGGAAATATAGAGGGTGGGACATTTTTTTTACAATGGATATCTATCATATTCAGAGTAAATATCCAGGTCTATTCAACCCTTTCAGACGATACTTTCCATTTCTACTGTATTGATTCAAACTATGATTGAACAATTGACATCATATCGTCAAAAATAGATATGCCACACATCCATTATCAACCTTTGATAAGAAATAATTCTAGTTGAATATCCACTGTCCATGCTACCCAAACCACATCAAATTTACACAAGCATCACATATTTTCTAATCATGATAAAACTTATACCAATTGTCATCATGTCATAGAGAGTTTAAACAAAAAACGTAGACTTACTTATCACAACTTGAAAAAGGTCATACATGAAAGAAATAAATGCATTGGTGCACTTCCTTCTATA
This sequence comes from Picea engelmannii, assembly GCA_009831015.1. Classification (NCBI taxonomy): domain Eukaryota; kingdom Viridiplantae; phylum Streptophyta; class Pinopsida; order Pinales; family Pinaceae; genus Picea; species Picea engelmannii. The sequence continues at coordinate 80,225 of ML792243.1, read as the reverse complement.
CCTCTGAGTTGTATGACTGATCATCATGAGGTGAAGGGGAGCTCAACCAAGAAACACAAACTCACATATCACAAACTAAAAAAAAATGTACGTGCACAACATGAGCGCATTTACACAATTCTTGTTGAACACAAACATCACATGTCCAGTGACAAAGAACATCACCATTTGAACCATCCAGATGGTGATGAGGCAATGCTCATAACAAATGTTGATTCCACATTCAACATGGCTTGTCAACAAATGAAACTAGTTTCGAGTGGCAGCCATAAGTTAACCTACCACATGTTTAAAAAACAGATATGTGAGAGAAACAAGTGCAACTACATATCCCACAATGGTCATGATACTGACCGAGAGGGAAAAATCACATATCGTAAACTAGAGCCAACATTGTGCAATGCTAGCATTGAAAACCAACAAACACTTGCTATGCATCCTTGTCTAAGAAAGAGAGATGCAAAGAATATCTATATGAAACAAATTAAAGAAACTCCTTCCATTGCATGTGCAATTTGCGAAGAATTGAATTTAAAAAAAAACACTAAGTCTTTCACCCCTTACTTGAAAAAAGAATACATCAGCTTGACACTAAATTATAGAACATTTTCCACTAGCAAAATTTGTCTTCCATGCAAACGATCACTTGAAAATGAAAAATTTCCACAATTTGCAACGCCTGACCAAATAAGATGTAACACACCACTATCAGATGTAAGTACACTTACAGATGTTGAAGAGCGACTTATGTCTCTGTGAATTGCATTTGCACAAATCAGACCCTGGGGCTATAATAGACCCCAAATGAGCTTAATAGGATAAATTAGTAGTGTGCCTGCCCAACTAGATGTTGTGAAAAAATCCCTACCACAATTCATGAACGAAACAACGACAATTGTTGTAGCTCTCAAAAGACGTTTGCAGTACAATAATGAATACCAGACATGTAGAGTGTGTGTGCACATTGTCATGAAAGCATTAAAATAATTATGTTCCAGGGCCCTTTACAAAGCACAAAACATTTGTATAAATGATAACTGGAACCATGTTCTTGAACAAGGAAATGAAAAATCTGCAAAAACTTTTGACACTACTAGTGAATTTGATACAAGCGATGAATTGGAGAATGAAAGACTTGCTAAAACATTGATACATGGATTCACTGACTCACAACACATTCATGACTTGCAAGACAAGATTGTCGAAATTGCACCTATTGAAGGGCAACACCCACTTGGAATATTCAAGGACAAATTTGTTGAGGAAATGAACTTCCCAACACTATTCTATGGAGATCCATGTGCCAGTGACATCACAAAACGATTCAAATACCAAAAAATAGTTCGATGGGAATGGCTACATTCAAGCGGTGACTTCTCCTGTCACATAACAAATTTTTGTTTTTCAAAACAATGCACACAATAATTGAGAAAGTGCTCTCTTTAATGTGGGTGCGAATAAGAAAAGGAAATCTACGAGGAAAAAATTTATTGGCCAGAGATGTAAAGTACAAAGAAAACCTAGAAAAAATCCTAAAATCTGATATTGGATACATAGATTTCAAAAACATTTGCATCTCTCCTAACTACTTGCAACAAAACAAGAAAACTATATTTGCAACGATCTGAAAATTGGGACCCCCAACTTTTTTCATCACATTTACAAGTGCAGGGCATCACTAGAGTCTTTTGGTGACTACAATGTCTGCATTATATAGGAACAGGAAAAGGAAAAAAAATTGATACATTGGAAAATGATGACATTGACTACCTTATAAGAAAAGACCCAGTGACACGTACTCGTTACTATAGACATAAAGAAAATGATTTGAGGCAATTGATATGTCATGATGAAACGTTCTTCGGAAAATATCAGACTACTATTTTGTGATTGAGTTCCAAAATAGAGGGAGTGAGCATGACCACACACTGTTATGGATAGAGGGTGCACCGGTCTATGGAAATGAAAACAACTTGCAAATTGAGCAGTTTCTAGACAAATACATAACATGCAACACCGACCATTTGGATTAATAACTTGCCAAAGTTCATAGACATTACCATACAATAAGCTATAAAAAATGAAAGAATTCACATTACAGATACAACTTCCTTGTGCTGCCAATGAGAACAACAAGAATCATAGAACCAATTAGTTTAGAGGACAATGTTCTCATTGAGAAATCAAAATCTTTGTTCTCATTTCTAGAACAACGAGACTTCAATGACTTAATGAGCTTCAAAGACTTTTTGGCAGAACTAAATCTAATAGAAGATGGGTACATCCAATTGATACAATATACACTTAAACAACCAACAATTTTCCTTAAATGAAAACTTTCACATATTTTGAACAACGGTTTATCCAAGGACATGCCAATTATGTGGAATGAAAATATAGATGCACAATATGTCCTCAATTCATATGCTGCAACATCATATTGTACCTCATACATGACAAAGTTTGACAAATCTATGACAAGTGCATTCACAAGAATACGCAGAAAACATGAAAAAAGTCAAATTGATGCTATGCAAATGATACGTACACTTGGAAATACATTACTTAATCTTCAACAAATGTCTTCTCAACAAGAATTCCACATTTCACTTTCCTTGCCACTGAATTGTAGTTCAAGGAAATGTGTCTTCATAAACACATCTCCACTTGACACACCCACACTTGTGCTTAAACCACCATCTTTGCTAAAACAAGAGCTTGATAATTCAGAGGACGTGATATGTCGGTCTATTATTGATTACTACCTCCAGCGGCCACCTCCTATTAAGCATATTTTCCTTGCATAGTTCGTATCACATTACAAAAAAAATGGTACACCCATATCAAAAAGAAAAAAACCAAATGTAATACGCTTTGTCAAATAAAACAAACACATCGATTATGAAAACTTATGTAGAGAAAAACTATTGTTGTACGTTTCATTTGATCAAAATGAAAACACATTAAAAGATAACTTCCCTACATGGGAAGCTGCATATATTGCTTATGAGACTACAATACAAACCAATGAGGCTAGATTTACATACAATGTCAACCCAACAAGGGGTGATTTAGAAAGTGCACTTGATTAACTAGAAAACCCTGACAATGTTGATGAAACATTAACAAACCATTAAACAACTAGAACTCTATGTGAGTCTGATGACTTGCAAGCATATTTTCCTTGTCCTCGAGCAACCTCCATTGAAAAACGTATCAATCTTGGGTTTCAAGTCACAAAAGATCCTTTCTTTATCAAAAATCACGAATACTACAGAGTTAGACGACCGTTGAATCGAGAACAACAAGCAATCCTAAAGGAAATTGCAATGAAAAAATGCTTAAACATGCACGCTCTTGTGCACTTGTTCCTTACAGGCAAGGCAAGAACATGCAAGACATTCAAAGAAAAGCATTATTCCAAATGCGTATATGAATCTATGATTCAAATAGTTCCACTGACCCTATGAAACCAAAGGGACTAATAGTTGCATATACATGAAAAGATACATATAATGCAGGTGGAACAACAATCCACTCCACATTTTTAATGCCTTTTAACAAGTCACATGTTCTTCCACTCATCAAGGAAATGTTAGATACCTTGTCTAATATTTATGATGAACTACAACTTGTCTTCATAGATGAGGCATCTTTGATTGGAATTCATTTCTCATATTCCATTGACAATTGACTGAGAAACATAAAACATGTGCACACCAAATACTTTGGGGACATTGACATGATATTCTGTGAGGATCTTTACTAGGCACAACCCATACAAGATTCTCTGATATTTGAACAACCTACGGTCAATATGAAAACAATGATGCATGACTTTGGAAAGACAATATAAAATGATTTGAATTACATACTACAATGCGCCAGACAAATGAAACATTTATTGCAATTCTAAATGGAATGTGAACAAATAACCAAACATGTGATGACTTAACATATATCAATTCAAGGTGCATGCAACCTACACCAATAGACCCAACCTTCCCTTACCTGTTCGACAATAATAATGATGTTGCAATGCATAACAGGTACATGCTATCACTCATGACTGGCAATGATATCATCATCAATTCAATTGAACTTGAAGAAGACAACCATGGAAATGTACCATGTCATCAACATACAACCACTTTGCCTTTGCAACTTGTCCTGAAATTAGACATGCTAGTTGAAATATATGCCTGCAACTATGATTCACAAGATGGTTTGGTGAATGGTGCAGATGGAATACTCAAAGCTTATACCAAAATAGAAAAAGTTGATGTCCTCTGGATTAAGTTCCATGACCCGCATATTGGCCACCGATAAGCAAACAAGTTAGCTTATCTATATAATTCAAACACTTTGCGTGATTGGACGCCTATATTACGAATATCAAAACCAATATCGACATCGGCAAAGACAGGTCAACTGAAGATTCGAAAACAGTTTCCAATTAAACTTGCATGTGCATGTACATTCCATATATCATAAGGGATAACACTTGATAGTGTTGCATTCGACCTTGTTGGAATACAAATACATGGACTTGTATACACAACTTTGTCTCATGTCAGAATCATAGACTCCTTGTATGTTCTAAGCACTCTTACAAAATATCACTTCAAAGTCAAACATAAAGTTTATACTGAGACGCAACGCCTTCAGACTAGTGCAAAATAACATCTACAATATGATTACCAATCCATACAAACAAACTCATCTGTATCAATTCTCTCACTTAACACGCCCAACCTACATGCACATATGAATGATATACTCAATGACTATGACACAATACAATCTGATATTTTGTGCTTGCAAGAAACATACATGACATTATGCATGCAAAACAAGCAATTTCCAAATCACAATTTCATATCAAGTTACATTACACATGGAGTGATGATATTAGTGAAAAAATATGTAACAATTTTGGAGCATATGCATTTCGAAGAAAAAAATCTGAGATGGTGCTAGCAAGAGTAATCTTCCATGAATCAGAAATTACAATATTGAATCTCTATGCCACTTCGCATGCAACATTGCCAAACATACTAAATGTTGTTCCAAATGCATTACGACATTTACATTTGAATGAAACCATTATCATTCTTGAAGACTTCAATATTGACATGCTACAAAATAGTGCCAGAACAAAAGAATTGGAAAACTACATGTGCAATTACAGACTCCGCTTTCTTTTGGATAAGATAAACCATGTACAAAACACACTTATTGACCATGTATGGTCAAATGTGTCCATTTCACAATACACCCTCTTTATCTTAGACACATACTGGTATGATCACGATACAATTTGAATTGTACTTGAATTATGAAATATACATCAAGCATATTACAAAATCACATTTCCATGTCTCAAATCATATTTGGCTAATTTGTTGCACAAAACCAAATTATTTAGCTAGGATCATCCAACTTCTTAATTTTTTCTAGTTTGTAATAGATTTTGTACATAAATGATTCTATATAACCACAAACATGGATCAAGAAAAAAAAAGGTACATGCTTCTAACACTATCTGTTACTCTATTCCTTTTATTCTAATTTACTATATGTACATATTCCTTGTTTTTCCTTACATACCAACTTACATTCATGTTCATTGTATTTTGTATTTTCCTTCATTGAAACAAACAGAATAACTGGACAAGACAAAGAACTCTTAACCTGAAATGCAGAAGAAGAAATACAAAGGTGCATGCTTCTACCCTTATTCCATACTCCATTTCTTTGCATTTCATTTATTCTGTGTATATTTATTTTACTGATTTGCAAATCATTTTTTTATATGTAGATACTACATATCTTCCTACATATTAACTTATCTTCATGTCAATTTCATTTTCTGTGTTGCTACATTGAAATAAATAAAATTGTATTTAATCTTTTTACATGTGTTCCTACATAGAAACTTAGTTTCATGTCCATTGTATTCTCTGCATTGCTACATTGAAAAAAAACAGACTAATTGAACAAGAGGATGAAGTCTTATGTGCCACAACAGAGGAAGTTGAAGTACATTCTTCCAAAAGGTATACCAACAGTAATAGTAAATCAAACACAATGCATGTGCTTAATGTATGTCCATATCAATTATGAACAATATACGATGCATATGTATATTTAGTTGTTGTCATGTTCGATGTACACATGTTTGCATCATAAAAAGTTGGACAAGTGACATGGGCATGAGTAGTCAATCATCGCAAACATTAACACAACAATAAGGCCGAAGGTAAAGATTCATAGATTATGCTCTTGTTGTGTTTAGGAAACAAATATTCTCAGTTATTTATTCATCTATGCCATGGTAAATATGTTGATGTCATCTACAACACATGATTTTTAGTTCACAAGAAGTATCGACGAGTACAAGTGAAACTCCCAACATAGTGTAAGGTCTAGAGACTAAGAGGTATGATTACAAAACTCTAACTTGCATACTTTATCCAAATTGTGCATCTACTTGTACATTGATGCAAAAAAAAAAAAAAAGATATACAGACTTCCATTCACATTAATTTTCTTGTTCAAAAAAATGTCACTAGGTATAAACTTATACCACTCAATATATTATCAATAGAAGGCTTGAATAACCACCGAACTGGAAAATTGTTCATTGGAGACATAATGGTCATGTATAACACCTACTTAGACAAAGAAAACAAAAGTAGATGCATTATGTGTGCAGACATGACAGACAACGAAGCTAGGATGACAGTTACACTGACTATCCCTGCACAACTTGTCCATAAACATACAGAGAAGATCTTGCTAGGTAATGAGATATCCATTACAAATTTCAATATATTACCGAAAATAGTATATGATCATGGTGATTGTGATCGGATTATATTGCTCAATGAAACAAGTGTTGTTGAAAAAGTTCTCGCGGTTTGCTCGAAATATCATTTTGTACCGGACACAACAATCAACCAATTTGAAGAGAACAACAACATTTACCCAATTGGAACCATTGGTGCAGCTGTCATATTTGCAAGAAAAGTTGGCTCGCAACATATTCTCCATATAAAAGATGGAAACTAGCACAACGACAAAGAAATGGTACTATTTTCCATACCCATTTTTTTTTTCCTTTACTTTGACATGCTCATATATCTCAGACATCTTACACAACTATTAAATTGTTCCATGGTGCAGCTACAATTGTTCGACACCTATGCAAATTTATTTTCCTCAATGGAACAACAATTGCATAAAGGGCAATTTCCAATTCTGATGTTCAAAAATATAAAGAAGAAAATAGATGTTAAAGAAATGATCTTTCACACAACCCAAACAACATTTGTAATAGAATTGCAAACAAACATAGTATAGGATCTCAAGAAACTAACTAGCTCCACAATAGTTGTACGTATACATATACACCTCCACCAACAATTTGCACACAAAAAAAATGCCTTCAACAATTTTGTGCATATTTTTGGTTGTACACATATATTATATTGTTCAATATATTAACTATTATGCTCATGTATTCAAGTTGAGGGTGTTTTGGTTCCAGCAAATGCCTACTCGACCCCCTTTGAGCCTGCATGTGTCAATTGCAATTCTCTTGCTTTTGCCTCTGCATTCATAATGATGGCACAATTGATTGTCTACAATGCAATGAAAAATGCCCTTACATATATGGCCATTGCATCAACGTTGTCATTCAAACCTTCAGAAACACAATTGTACATTGTACAATTAGACAACCTGTATTACAATATGTGCTTCCTGGGTTGACATAATTTCCATATGAAATATACCTGTAGAAAAAGGCAAATATTGTCTACATGCTACGTGACTTCTGTGTCCATAGAAAATTTACCTTAAATGAGGATAATGCCATACTGCACATCGACTGAACCAAAAAAAAATTTACATATCATGCGTTGACAAAAAATGAAAAAGTGTGATATGTCTCTATCCATGTTACCCAATCAAGATATGAATAAAGTTTTTCACTACCATTACAAAGTGAACTGGAGACGCATAAGATTGTTGAGTCCAGGAATGAGAAACATGAGTAAATACCTCATACAAAGTACCCAATTGTGAATAAATCAGGTCCATCGTTTAAGGTGTCAAAATGGCTTGCTCCTCTGAACATAACCATCATGCATTTTCAATAATATTTCAAATTTTTCATTGTTCAAACTCCATTAAATTAAACGCTGACAATCTTTTCCAAAACTAGTCATGTTAGAACATTGTCGGGTCAATGTGATCTTGGTACATAGTAATATCAGAATAAAATGTTCATAGTGATCTTAGTTCATAGTAATATAGAAATCAGTGAATTTCTTGGTGCCCATTTGATCTAGGTGGATATCGATGGCCACCCACATTTTCCAACTGGCTCAAAACAATTTTCTGGCAATTTTGGCAATTTACTATTTTTAGCAGTTTTTAACTTCCAAGGTCATTTTGAGGGCCTAAATGAAGTTTTTTTCGGGATAAATATTCTCAATGATATATTAAGGCATTATTGAGCCCCCCAAATGAATCTCCTCGATGATACCTTTTCAATGGGCTATCATACGCCTAAAACATAGATTGTATACAAAAGTTATGACCCCAGGAAGTTGATGTACCGACTTACCCAAACGGGGCCCACATGACTTTTGGTGCTTCATCTCCTAGGGTTAGGTTTTTGGATGTCTAGGGTTTTTGGCATTCATGTTTATTGTAAAAAGGCCTTTAGAGCCTCATTTTAATCATCTTCTTGTGAATGCGAGTAGCCGTCACATCTCTTCTCAGAGATACGCTGCCACCATTCTAACAAGTCTTTCACTTTGTATTTTTACAGTCTCTGTACCTTTATTTCATTAATAGAAATCATGTATTACTATATATCTATGTTTATGGTTGCATCTCTGATACATTTCTATTATATTATTGAATATTTGCGATATCTCTGTGCATTTCTTTATTATATTCCCGCTCTCATTTTGTGCCGAAAATAATCTAGATCAATGGTATCAGAGCAGGCTGCTCTTGATTGTTTTTTACAGTGCATGTCCTCGACAAGGTCTGAGTATATCAATTTGGGTCTCGAGCTTTTATCTCTCGAAGACAATCGCTCTTGCATACCCAAGAAACCCTCAATGGCGAAAGAAAATAAAAATGATGGAGCAGATGATCCCATCAGTCTGTTGCTTGAGAAAGCTCTCACGCGACAGAGGGATGAAATAATGGAGAATTTTTCCCACATCCTTCAATGCTTACTGATAGAAACAGACACATATTCATCAAGCGACCACTTTGGAAGCACCTCGCCTTTCAAGGTACAAGTTAATTTTGATATTCCTGTATTGGAAGGACGGATAGATGCAGAATCCCTAAACAAATGGTTAAATATTCTAGAAGGGTATTTCTCTGTTCACACTTTTTCCAATAGAGAAAAGATCACCTTCGCACTCCTTAAATATCTCTCTCATGTCAAACATTGGTGGGAAACTTGTTGGGAGCAAAGTTCCACTGCGGAGTTTGGAATATATGGGGTCGAGCCCACTTGAGATTTTTTTGTGGACGCGGTAAAGGAACAATATTACCCTGTTGGCAACTATGAGGACCAATACATGAGATGGACCACACTGCAACAAGAGAGGGGCCAAGCAGTTCTGGAGTTCACCAATACCTTCCATACCTTGCCCACCAAGCTGGGTATCAAAGACTCTGAATGACATTTGGTTCTGAAATACCATGGGGCTCTACAAAGATACATCCAAACTGAAATGGATTTTCTGGACATCTCATCACTCGGTGCTACTTATCGATATGTTGTTAAAATCGAGCAGAAGTTTAAGCACCAGAACAAACGGAAGTTCGGGTTTGCAAATCCGCAACAACCAAAGTATGACAAAGATGAACCTAACAAACAGTGTCTCGAAAACTAGTCCAAGCCACAGGAAAAGAAGGGTCACAAGAAGACAAAGAAGGACATCGGAAAATGGTGCAATTTCCACAAAATCCCCTGGCACAACAACGATGAATGTCACTCAAAAAAGTCATTGGTGGTCGATATCAAAGACAAGGAGGCGAACCCTGATTCAGAATCTGATTATGAAAATACTGGTAAAAGACAGATCATCGATGCAGACCCCATTGCTATTGTTGTGATCGCAACAATTCAACTAGAAGAACCAACATATCTTGAAGAGGGGGAGTGTCTTTTTTATTCATAGATGTGGGTGAATGGGACCCTGCTGCATTTTATTGTTGATAGTGGAAGCCAGAAGAACCTCATCTCAGTAGAGATCATCAAATAGTTGGGATTGCCGACAACACCACACCCACAACCATACAACATTGGGTGGCTTCGCCAAGGACAAGATCTTCATGTCATCTAGCAGTGTCGATTGTCATACAACATCCAACCCTTCAAGGATGAGGTATTATGTGATGTTTTCCCACTGGATGTCTGTGATTTTCTCTTGGGCCAACCATATATGTGGAAGCGCCATGTTGTTTATGAGTTTCGACCCTGCAGTGTCATTGTTTCTCTAGGGGGTCATCTCTACAGAATACCAGAGGTAGTTCCAACTACTGTTCCACCTAAAAACTGTTGTAAGGTAGTATCTCATACTACAAAATTCAGCTTCTTCACAATCTGTTCAAAAGGTGAACAAAAGGATATTGCAACCACTACAGCCTCGACCCAAGCACCTTCTATCCAATAGAAGCAGGTCGACAAGATTGTAGAAAAGTGTAAAGATTCCTTCTGCACAAAAGAATCTCATGTATCCAGACTGGTTAAAAAGGTCCAACCCTTCTAGCCACATGCTCGTGATAGCCTTCCACAAACCAAACAACGCGACGTCTCTAGCAAGGCAAGCAGCTCACCAAGATTCAGATTCAGCAAACGTTTTTTTCCTCTCCCCCTAGCACTCAACTTAATGGAGACCATTACTTCCTAAGGAGGGAGGATTGATCCAGATAGATATCAGTGGCCACCCACCTTTTCCAACTAGCTCAAAACAATTTTCTGGCAATTTTGGCATTTTACTACTTTTAGCAGTTTTTAACTTATGGGGCCATTTTGAGGGCCTAAATGAAGGTTTTTCGGGATCAAGATTTTCAATGATATCCAAAGGCATGATCGAGCCCCCAAAATTAATCTCCTCAATGATACCTTTCCAATGGGATATCATACGCCTAAAACGAAGATTGTATGCAAAAGTTACGACCCCAGGAAGTTGATGTACTAACTTACCCAAACGAGGCCCACATGAATTTTGGTGCTTCATATCCTAGGGTTAGGTTTTTGGATGTCTAGGGTTTTGGGCATTCCTGTTTATTGTAAAAATGCCTTCAAATCCTCATTGTAATCATCTTCTTGTGAATGGGAGTAGTCGTCACATCTCTTCTCAGAGATAAGCTGCCACCATTCTAACGAGTCTTTCACTCTGTATTTTTACAGTCTTTGTACATTTATTTCATTAATAGAAATCGTGTATTACTATATATCTGTGTTTATGGTTTCATCTCTGATACATTTTTGTTATATTATTGAATATCTGTGATATCTCTGTGCATTTCTTTATTATATCTCCACTCTCATTTAGTGCCAAAAATAATCCGGATCACCATTTGAGAATTTGGTTATATAGGGGATACAATGCCCAATATTTACTTATTTTTTCTTGTGTTGTGTTTGTCATACTTTTGATCATGTGCTTTGGTGTTGTAGTTCAAGGTTCTCATGGGCCTGGTTTTGGGATTATGACTAGATAATAGATTCAGGATCTCAGCGGTTTTTCTATGATCTTAAGGAATATACAGGACCTGCCTTGCCTTTTAATGCAGGCTATGTGGATCAAATGTAATATGTAGTTCATTTAACCAGTTTTACTTGATTAATGAAATTACCAAAGTTCTTCTTTGGAAATATTTTGAAAAAAAAAAGATATATGCTAGTTGAAGTCAAATGGAAATATTATATCAACCACAAAAAATTAAAATTCAAGTTCATCATTGTTATACTTATGCTCAAGTTGACAGTACAATAACTTTATTTCAACAACCCTCCATTGATTTCTCTTTAGATTTTTTATGCTTCTCTTATGAAAACACATCCTGGAAACTATACGTATGAACCACTTTCTCTATTCTTTGATTGAAGTGCATGTAGAGCTATCTAAAGAAATTCATAGTTATTGTTGGTCCTAAAGTCTGCACCTGACTACTAAATGGCAGAGCTAGGCCACTACAAGTTTGGAATGCTCATTCTTTTCAATTTTTTGATCAGTTAGAGGGTTGGTTCACCAATACAAGAGCATGGTGATATTGGCAAGATGATATGGATGAGGGTTCTCCTTGGCTATTGTTTCACCAATGACAAACAAGTGACATAATAAAGGTAAAAACGAAGGGAAACAATAAATCATTCAATGAATAATTTGTTGCAAGAAGTTTAATACTTAAAATTATGTTTCAACACATTAAACAATGTATCAAAAACACAATTACTCTCACAGGTTGCAATAAAAAGAAATCTTCATCAAAGCATTATCTTTTCTCACAGGTACCCCAGATGCACCCCAATCGCCTGAAGTGAACGATAGTTCAATCTACCAAATCAACCTCCCTATTATCAAATTGACAGAGGTGAATATTATGGGATCAAAAAAAAATTGTGTGGATATTGAATTGGGAAAAATTGTTGGTTATTTTAGTTTTTTTAAGGCATTATCATAGTAAGAATGAAAAATTATGCTAACTTGTTGTTATCTACACAAGCCGAACATCAATAAGGCATGTAAATCAACTATACATAGTTACAACCAAAAATCAAGTCATAGTTTGTGTTTGCATTTGCTCACACTCTTTTTAATGATACAAACACAATACAAAACGAGTATGTGGATAAAATATTGGACTAGAAAATGATGATTTGGAAACAAGTGAAAATTCTAACCCAAAAATAATTGCCAATGCCAAATATCAATGACACTTGTAAATACATCTGAAGTTGTCGCTTATTCTTAAAACCTGCACGATTTGAAACTCCAAATGCACAGGTGTCGTTGATTTGAACCCACATATAGGTGTTAGTTTTATTCTGGACTTTGGGTTTTCCAAAGAATCTTCCATCACCATTTCCACATCTAGACCTCATCTTGTAAAAATGGATAGTTGAATGATATGTCTGAGGATGACACCCCAAATTCCCAATCTTAGAATATCTTCTTCATCTTGTAAGATAATTGAAGCTGTTAGAACACCAAAATTCACCCAAAAAAATAAAAATAAAAATTCACCAAAAAAACTTAGAGAATTGCTTTTCAATTAAATAAATCCATGATCGTTATGTATTAATAAGGCACTTACAATATCATCCATTGATGAATTCCATTAAATTTGATCAAACGACTCTCGTGTTCTCCGCATTATAAACCTTCCTCGAATTTTAAAAGAAAACCTTCAACAGTCACTTCGAGACTTTGCACTTCAGCAGTTTCAAGGAATCTAAACAACAAAAACCCTGAATCTACGAAGTTCCGAAGCCCCGAAGGCAATTCCTTGCAATAATATTTAAAAGGGTCTACAAATGAGTTATAGGACATGTCAAAAGGATGATGTGTCACATAAAGAATATGTGCCACATGTCACTTGAAATAGTATAGATGACAAACACAAAATATGCTTTAAACGAGTGCCACGTGTCATGGTCTATATGAGCGCCACATCCCCTGACTGGTGGATGCCACGTATTTGCGACATTTTTATGACACGTGTCGAAAACAGATTGATGCCACGTCTCTCTGGTACTTAGGGCTTCAGAGGTTTATGAATGGAGAGCTTGTATAACTCCCAGATTAGTACGGCCCCAGACTGATCTGGCCACCTCGTGTCACATGATGTCATGTATCTTTACTGGTTGATGGCTTGTGTCCTTCGCGGATGACTGCCATGTCCCTCTAGCACTTCTCCCTTCGAGAGTTTCTCTATGCAGAATTTGTATAACTCCCGGACTAGTACGGGCTCAGAGTCATTAACCATGTTTATTTCCAATTAACCCAAGATTAATGTATCTTATCATTAAGTATATCAGGAGTTTCGATCTTGACCTACACTCTTCGGAGTTCGACGATTTCGACCTGTTTTGGATTGAAAACTCCCAGAGTGGTATAGGTCCGAAGTGACGTGGCACTTCGTGCATTTGGATTTGCGACACTTTGGCTATTTGGGGCTTCGCAAGCTGTCGTTTGTTCTTAAAACCTGCGCGATTTTGAAACTCCAAATGTGTAGGTGTCGTTGATCTGAACCCACATATAGGTGTTAGTTTTATGCTGGACTTTGGGTTTTCCAAAGCATTTTCCATCACCATTTCCACATTTGGACCTCATCTTGTAAAAATGATTCTTTGTAACCTAAATGGACAGTTGATTGATATGTCTAAGGATGACACCCCGAGTGCCCAATCTTAGAATATCTTCTTCATCTTGTAAGATAATTGAAGTTGTTAGAACACTTTAGTATTTTAAACTTTTAAATTTTAAAATCTTTTGTTTTTACCTCTTAAAAATAAAATTTCACCAAAAAAACTTATGGAATTACTTTTCAATTAAATAAATCCATGATCGTTATGTATTAATAAGACGCTTACAATATCATTCGTTGATGAATTCCATTAAATTTGATCAAACGGTTCTCGTGTTCTCTGCATTATAAACCTGCCCAAATTTTAAAAGAAAACCTTCAACGATCACTTTGGGACTTCGCGCTTCGGGAGTTTCAAGGCATCTAAACAACAAAACCCCCGAATCTACGAAGTTGCGAAGTTCTGAAAACAGTTCCTTGCGATAATCTTTAAAAGGGTCTACAAATGAGTTATAGTCCACGTGTCATTAAATTTTTTCTCGCGCTAGCACCTGACACTTGTTTTAAACATTCGTGTTAGCTTATGTGCACATTTTGAGGTGAAACGCGACACCCATCTTTCTTGACACGTCACTAAAAATCACATCATCACTACCACGTCACTTATGGAGATTGCCCTTAAGAAAATAAAACAAAGAATGCTTTCCAAACCGCTGAGGGTTTCAAAGCTCCGGGGTTGCGAAGCCCCAGAATACCTATAACGGTTTGAATGTTTACTCCGGGAATTCTGCCTTCGGAGGATTTCTATCATCCTTCATTCAAAACCCCTGAATACAGAAGTTTTGAAGTACTTAAGGCTAAAGGATTTTTAAAGCATGATTAATTAAAAGATAAAAGTGATTAGTTAATGATTAGTTGCTCCCGCAATTCATCCTTCCATAGATTTGTCTCATATTACATTCAAAACCTGCGAACACTGAACCACCAAAGTATTAATGGCACTTATAACTCTCTAAGGTTAAATATTTTCGCAATCGTCAATTAATAAATTCCATAGATTTTTAATAATCACCTTGTCAGTGGATCAATACGAAGATTGATAGACTTTATGAATAAACACATTTTGAATCTTAAGTCATCCTACCATTTGCAATTAGAGTTTTCCATTCAGTAATTGAGAGCTTACATGCTACTCTTATCACAATAAGGTTAATTTCATTTCTTTGAGAATTATGGCGCCACACAAACCAGGGAAGAAGCAAGATGCATCAGTGGATGATTCCAACCCAAACACATATATTCTCTCCGACACCACTTCGCAAATTAGAAACACTATCAAGTCTTGGAAACAAGTCTATGATATCTTGGAACATGAGATTCTTCTCTTTCTGGACGATTTGGCGGAAGAAAAAGATGAGTCGTTCTCAGCCAAGCTCAGGTTGGTAGCTCAGTCTGAATTGCACAGGATTGTTGCTCGACCAAAGATAATACCTTACAATGACATGATAAGTTGGGCTTTGGAGCACGTTGACATTCAAACCAGAAGCATTATCAGTTACCAAAAAACCTTTGTTGGCTCCTTTCATCCGGAGGACATACAAGTAATGTATAAACTCTCTTCCACACTCAAAAACACATATAATGCAACATTTATTCTGGATTTTGAAAGGAAAGAATGCACTCAATATGGAAAAAATGGTCATGACATAATCAATACCTGGTGGGGAAATCCAGCCAAGTTTAAATCCAACGTTCATGTTATATATTCCACAACATCTTTGGATGCTCACATTTTATACATTGCCATGATGCCCTGTCATCTATTTGGAAGGAAAAACCTTGCACATTTCACAGTTGAATGGGTGTCTATAATCAATGAAGTAGTCGAAGGCTATACTTTCAACTGGGCAAAAATGTTGTCAGATAACCTAGCTAAGGAGGTTGTCGAGTACAAATTGTTGAAATCAAGAGGCCAACATGTTCCTTTTTACATGTCCACCTACATCATGGATGCCATTTTCTTCATGACTCATTTCCCCTGATGAACTAGAGCTGGACCTCGGCTAGTTCCAAGCCTATACATTTCTACCACTCCAAAGAAGAAAATGCTAAAGATTTCTTTTATGAGATCTATCACAATGTAGTGGTACCCATTCATGTAGCTATGGTTACCCTCCTCCTAGGATTTCAGAGCACATTATGGGGAACTTAGGCACAATTGCATATTGGTACATTGAACATAACTTCTCTTACATTGGAGTGTTCAGTTGCTTCATTTATCCCTATGCCCTTCCAAAATTCTTGCATGATAGGCTGGTCTGCAAAGAAGTGGCAGGAGGAATCACCAAAGACTTCAAAGTGGCTCAGAAAAAGTTATGGCCATCTTTTCCCATGCAGGTTGGCATGTTTACATTGTTAGATTTTGGTCATTCAAAAGTCGAGGTTGCAGCCTTAGAAGATGTCAAATTAGTTGATATTGAATTCAAAAAATGTGATCCTCATAGAATAGTAGAGAATCATTTGGCCCAATTCAACATGAAAAGATATATACACGAAGACTCCCCTTATGACAATGTTTTCCGAGGAGCTAGATCCTATGAAGAAGTCGGAAATAGATTTCAGTCTCTGCCTCCTGACCAACATGTTGCTTTCCTGAGCTTTCAAAACCACAGAAGGAACAACTTGCCTAGGATTTTGCAAGGAGAGTCAAATCCCATTCCATCTTCACATGAAACTATATCCACAAAACCCCAGCGAAGTAGCTCCACTGATGAAAAAACTGAACAAGTATTGAACAATAAAGATGCAATATTTAAACATATAAAAGCATCAATGTCAGGCCTAAATGATCAAGAGTTATTAGCTTCCCTTGAAGCCTTCATGAAAGATGATCATGCTTCTCCCCCTTCATCACCAGTTACTACCACTGTTACTCCCAGTCTTACTAGTGCAGAAAAGTATACTACACTTATTTCCCCTATTCCCTCAATAACTCCTTTATCAACCAGTTTTGAGGTTCCCAGTTTTGAAGTCATCCATCTAGACGAACTCACTCCCATCTCGCTTGAAGAGATGCCCCCATCCAATTTATTTTTCAATAAGAAAAGAAAAGCTATCATTAGAAAATAATCTCACCAGAAGGGAGGAGTGACCACCAAGAAACACATAATAGTATATGATGGACATGAAAAAAATGACTCTGAATTTCCCAAAGAGGTTGCAGATTCACTAGGAGCATTTGCCACTGCCAACCAATGGTCAGTGGACAATCTTTCAAAGCAACTGCAAGGAAAGTCTCTCTTGGTTGAACAATTGCATAATGAAATGCAGAGCATAGAACAAATTATCACGAGCATAATGAATTATGACATAGAGAGAATTAGGTTGGCTTATAAACAATAGATGAATCACCTACAAGAAAACTGGAGATGACTGTCCATAATAGTAATTCCATAATTCTTCAACGAGATAGTTCAATAAAACAGTTGCAGACCATAATAGCTTCACTGGAAAAGACAAACACAGATAATACTTCATTCCAAAAACAAGCATCTGAAATTAATGAAAAGTTGTAAGCTGTCAATCAGGATCTGTATCAAGAAATGGATACTATTTAGAAATATTATAAGGCAATAAATAATTCTCTAAAAATTATTTATGGGAAAGAAAATGATGCTTGTATGGCCAGATCCAAATTTCAGGAATTCATTGTATGCAGGTAGAAATCCAATATTCCTGGTCTCGCCCCTTTCTCACAATCTTAACAGGTGAAAGCTGAAATGGACTTGAAAGTTTGGGAGACAAACCTACAAGAAAGAAAGAAGCTTGCTAGGGAGGCAAATGAGACTTGTCTGAATACCCTGTCTGCTGTAGAGACATAATTGGTTGAATTCAAAGGTAATGATATTTCTGAGACACTCGAGCAAATTGACATAGAAAAGAATAAAGAAAGCTCCAGAAAGAAAAAAGAAAGTATACAATCTATCATCCAACAAATGAACCAGATTGATTTGCTCAAGATCAACGAGTTGTTGCTAAAACCTAGTTTGCAACACCAAATTACAGCCCAGATAGTAATGAAGATTCAAGAGAAGCTACCACTAGTACATAAGAAGGTATTTGCATTTGAATTGAATGAGAACATTGAACCTTCGAGATTTGTCATAGCATTGATGGAAATGTGTACCTAGTTCAATGAACAGTCGGAAGCAAGCACATCAGGGACAAAGTAAAGGAGCTTATGAAGCACCAACACATAAAGCCATAACTCAACAAAATCTGCATTCTATTTTTCAATTTGGATTGAATTTTATATTTACAGCAGATATTGTGAAAAGTCTAACTACTTCTAGTTAAGACAATTTTTGTATAAATACATAGATCTTATATCTTTTCTAGACTTCTTCTGGCTGAATGTAAAATAAAGAACTTATTGAATATTAATACAAGAGAAGACAAATATTCTAAGTCTCCTTTGATTTTAGTTATGTGTTTTCTCTGTGTTTTCCATTTAGTTATGGTTTTTTCCTCTGTTCCTACCGTGAGTAAAAACAAGACCTTTGATCTGTGTAAATTGTTGCATTCTTAATCATCTGTCAAGGGCACATCTTCATTTTTTCTACTACTACAAATGAGTGTAATTCATACCTTGTTTTGTCAATCATTTCTACATCGCTTAAAATTAAATTTACAAGTCAACTAACGAGATACTGCCTCTGTATTATATTATCATAAATTTCACTTAAAGTTACATCTTAGAAGCACTGTAAAAACACACACATCGCACGAGACTTTGCCATTGAATTGGTCAGTGCATGCCATACCAACTCAAAATAACTAGACAGTTATTAAAGCCATTAAAACCCACCTTCCATTGAATTGGTCAGTGCATGCCATACCAACTCAAAATAACTAGACAGTTATTAAAGCCATTAAAACCCACCTTGTTAACCCTGCCATCTCGGCACTTTCAGATCAGAGTTGGAAGCTTAAACCCTTATTATTAAGAACCCCTTACATTAAATGTTGAGGAATATGGCATTTCATGTGGCATATGCTGACATAAATTCGATAAAACCAGTGAAGGAAATCAGAATCAAAGAATATATCAACTTGCCTCATGCCAAATCTCCCGAACTGCATACAAATTTCGGGTATGCTATGGTGATCAACCGTTACCGCTCTCTTTCAAGGTCAACATCTCACGGTTACTTTGAGCCTCCATACCTCTGCATTTATTCCCAAATCAACCCAGCAGAGACTAAGCTGCCATGCAACACTTGTTCAGGATTTGGGATACTGTGCAAGGAGGAAAGATTGATGGAAGTTGTGCATAATTCGCATCATATGAACTGAAATGAACCGAGGGCATACGCCAAAACCTATGTGCTTTTTTTGAAGGGTTGTGTCAATACGAAAAACTTTACAGAAGGCAGGAGTGTTCATGCCAATTTGATAAAGTTTGGAATCAAACCAGACGAAACCCCTGTGAGTAGTCTTATTAACACGTATGCCAAGTGTGGGAGTGTAGCTGATGCCTGCCAATTTTTCGACAAAATGTCAGAAATAGAGGTTGTATCATGGACTGCGATGTTGTCTGGGTATGTTCGCAGTGGAGGAATTGAAGAAGCACATTGTAGGTTCGAGAAAATTCAGGAATGAAATATCATTTCATGGAATATAATGTTGTCTGGATATTTGCACGAGAAATTGGAGAATGCACACTGACTGTTTGACATAATGCCTGAAAAAAATGTGGTCTCTTGGAATGCAATCATTGTGGAGTATGCTCGGAAAGGGAGGATGGAGACCGCCTGTGAATTGTTTGATGAAAAGCCCGAGAGAGATGTGTACTCGTGGACATCGATGGTTGCAGGGTATTTCCAGAGTGGGAGGCTTGAGGATGCGCGCCAGGTCTTTGAAAAAAATGCCTAAGAGAAACGTGGTATCCTGGAATGTTATGCTCGCTGGATACATCCAAAATTCGAGAATAGAAGATGCCCACCATCTGTTTGACAAAATGTTTGAACAAGGTGTTAATGAATTCTATTATAACAGGCTACGCATAGTGTGGGAGAATAGAGGAATCTAGGCAATTATTCGATAGAATGCCAGCCCGAAATATTGTTTATTGGACTTCAATGATTACATCATATGCACAGTCTGATGCAAATTTGACGGTATTTGCTTTACATATGCATATGAGTAGGCTTCTCATGACATATAGGTATGCACGAATGATATATTTTTAAATTTGTTAGTCTTGTCATAGTATAGTTTCTTCATTAAATGTAAAACATAAGTAGGATATTTGTATATAGCCTTGGAGGGTTCCATCTTTCTCTAAGTTTTCTTTTCGCACTTGAGTTATTTAAATTTTAGGTATCTAGTAGCAGAATTTCTCATGTGGTTTTTATTGACCTGTTCATTGGTAGATTCCTTCAAAATTCCCAAGAAGCAGTTAAATAAATTTATCAGTGGATTAACATTGTAGAGCACTAAAGTGGTTGAACATTGTGTTATATGATTTGGGTTTCATGAAGATGCTTATATTCAAAAGACTAGTATGGAAGCAGATAGAGTAGGTTGTTTACTGTGCCGATTTTTTTTATCATCTTGATACCCCACTGAGAAGTGGTGTATGTTTTAACCTATGCTCATTGTGAAATCTAAGGCGAACGTACCATAAGAACTTGACATTTTGTCCCATGTTAGAAACATAACATGCCAGGGCGAAAGTGTCTGCTGAAAAGCTGGCTAGAGGTTCCATCGATATTAACGTTCATGATGCTGAGGAATTTAGTGTGGGAAACATCAAAGCATGAAGTTTACCTCATGCAGAATTATTCTATCATGCAACATTAAAACAGAAAGGGGTAGAAGTTCTTTATGTTTCTGGCACATTGTTCAATCTAAGAAACATCCTAGTTCATTGCCACAAGGTCTGAAAAGAGTCCAGGTCAGTGCAAAGTCTGTGAAGAACAATTTAGTTGTGGCTGGTGGTTTTCAGGGAGAACTTGTTTGCAAGTATTTGGATAAACCAGGAGTGAGCTTCTGTACAAAAATATCCCATGATGAGAATGCTATCACTAATGCAGTAGAGATCTACAATGATGCAAGTGGTGCAACATGACTAATGACTTCCAATAATGAATTTGTAGTACGAATGTTTTGACACAGAAAAATTTACAGTGCTTGAGCGCTTCCGTTTTCCTTGGTCTGTAAACCATACTTCTGTCAGTTCAGACAGTAAACTCGTTGCAGTTCTTGGAGACAATGCAGATTGTTTGCTTGCAGACTGCAAGACTGGAAAGACAGTGGGAACTATAAGAAGTCATTTGGATTACTCTTTTGCATATTCCTGGCATCCAGATGGTTATATTTTGGCTACATGGAATCGGGACACCACCTGTAGACTTTGGGATGTTAGGAAGCTTTCATCTTCCCTAGTTGTCTTAAAGGGTCGAATGGGTGCTATAAGATTGATATGGCTTTCGTCAGATGGACGCTTTATGGCCATGACAGAGCCAATCAATTTTGTGCATCTATATGATAATAGGCAGAATTATACTAAGAGCCAGGAAGTTGATCTTTTTGGGGAGATTGCTGGAATTTCATTCAGCCCCGACACTGAAGCATTTTTTGTTGGGGTGGCTGATCGAACACTTGAAAGTCTTCTTGAGTTCAACCACCGATGCATGATTCCATCTTGATTCCTATATTGATTCCATTCTCTGAGTTTTGGAGGTTAATGGGAGTGGTGGTTTTTTTTTCGAAGTGACATGGCGTCATTCTGTTGAACCCATTATTGTATATTAGATATATATACCATGTATGGATGTCCATAGAGCAGAGCTTTCCTTCATCAGAGGCTTCAAAACCCAAATTCCAAGGTCAATGGAATCCTATTAGTCTATAAATGGTGTTTTGGTGGATACAGCTCTCTAGTACACACTGTAGACATTTTAATATATGTAAAAATTTCAGAGGATATATAGTCTACCATCTTGTAAACTGGTGGTGTGAAGATTACAAGTTCTTTATGCATCTTGTAAACCACTTTACTGAAAGGACATTGTCGGTTTATTTGGTTCTAATGGTTAAATGAAAGACTGGGTTTGGAAGTGGTGGAAGAATACTGGTCTGATGGACCATTATGGAAATGTAACATGTTAGTCAATGTTGCATGCCATTTAGTAGAGTATTATTGAAAGGTTGTTTGCATACAACCAACTCAAGTGCTTGCAGTGGATTATTTGCATTAGGTGGCTTTTTGTTGTAATTTACTCTTGCAGAATTATATGTGAGCATTGTGGCAGACATATACTCTGAACTTGGGCAGACACAAGGTGTTGTAAATTGAAAGAATTATTGATCTCCCAAGTAGTGAATTCTTTAATGGACCTTATGTCAGATAGCTAGTGGAACTCAAAGGATTCACTTGCCGATTAAAAGGGAGATCCTCAACTTTATGCTATCAATTTAATATTTATCAGAATGTACATGAATTTGTTAATTGCATGTGTTAATTCCTTTATTTTTGTGTTTTACTTATTGGTATGATGATGACTATGCCGATTTTGACTCTCGTGAAAGATGGAGCACAGAGAAAACTTCCAATTCTAGTGGGTGCGTATATTGGACATGAAGATTAAGACAATTTTTGCAGAATTTTGGAGAATTATTATTGTACAGGTGTATGTAGATGCACTGAGGACAACCCATAAATAAAGAGGAGGGGAATGTAATACACCAGCTTGATCCTCGGATTGTAAATATATTGTACGCATGATACTTAGGCTGGTGAGCCAATATGTTTGGGCTGGAGCGCCTGCATACGATACTTAGGCTAGTGGCTGGTATGTTTAGGCCGGAGTGCATGTAAAGATGATCAAAGGCTAGAGAGCCTGTATTATAAATTCTATATATGCACTAATTAATAAAAATAACACCACGGCTGCAGACCCTAGGATGAAAAGAGTATGGGGGGCTAAGACTCCACAAGTGGGAAAATGGGGCTAAGGGCTAGGTAAAGGGAGCTTAAGCCAAGAAGGCTAAGAAGATATAGTATAATAATTCCCTCAACCTTTATATTATTATATTATATAACAATATAAGCTTTTATATTATTATATTATATAACAATATAATATAAAAATGAACATACATATTTAAAAAGGGGGAATTTGGTTTAATCTACCATTCTATTCATTCACTCCATTCTTACCATGCTGACTACCGAAGTTGCTCTGGGGAAGATGGTGATCGGATACTACGGATTTTACCCTGTAAATCTAGGTGTGTACACTTCTCCTTGGGTTGCCTTGGGGAAGGTTGGAGCCTTGGAGGGACAAGTGTGGGGATATGTTCCCCGATGTAAGGCCTGGAGACCTTTGAGGGCAACTAGAACTTCTAGAGCCACAATGCTTTGAGACTTCCTAGACGACATGTGCTGGAGCCCTAGAAGGGTATAGGTGCAACCCCTAGGGACCACAATGTTGAGAAGGGGGCACACTACCTTGGGTTGTGCAGGCTGATGGGGAATGAGAGACTATAGGTTGGAGTGTTGTTGAGGTTTGGTACCTTGGCCTAGACCATGTTGGTATTGATTGTGGACCATGGTTGGCTTAGGAAGCCTTTTCCCTGGTGGAGTCATAGCCCCAACTCGGAGGTGATTCATCGCCGAGAGTTTATGAGCAGTGAGATCTATGGTTGGGTGAAACGTCATAGGTTTGCAGCCAATCGATGGGTTTTTAAGAGATAAGTACTATGTTCTTGTGTTTATGTTAAATGCTATGTTGTGAATTATATAACGATTTTTCTATGGATTTGTATGTTATCTGGCATGCTTGATTTAAATGTGGATGTTAGGGTAAATGTTAGAAGGAAATTGGTCAAATTTCCCAGTGCCCCTTCATCCCAGCAGGCACTGGGGTGGTCGGGTACACTACAATCAATGTGTACAAAAAATTGATACACTGTAACATAATGTCTAAACTTGTTGAGAGCATGGACTACTGCTAAAAATTCATTTTTAGTGACAATGTAGTTTAGCTATGCACCAAACAAGTTCTTTCTTATAAAATAGATTGCATAAGGATTTTTATCTTCATTTTGTCCCAAGACTGCTCATATAAATTTATCTGATGCATCAATATGAATATGGAAAGGAAGAGTCCAATTAGGACTTTGTAGAACATGAGTTGTTGAGATTCTTTCTTTGATTGTTTCAAATGCTTCTTGACAATTTAAAGTCCAAAATCAATCTACATCTTTGGATAGTAGGGTAAACATAGGAGAGGCTATTTTACTGAAGTCCTTGATGAATATCCTCTAGTAACCTGCATGTCAAAGAAAACTTATAATATCTTTTGGTTTTAGAGGGGTAGGTAGTAGTGGGATGATTTTTATTTTATTTTTGTCTACTTCAATCCCTCTAGAGGACAAATGGTGTTCGAGCACAATCCTTTCATTCATCGTCATATTGCACTTGTCATGGCTAAGGTAGAGGTTCATTTCTTCACACCTATGGATAACCTTGTCAAGATTGTCTAATGCTTCATCAAATGAGTTTCCATAAGGAGTGAAGTCATCCATATATATCTCTACTTTGTCATGGATAAGTTTTGAAAAGATGCTAAGCATTGCTCTTTGGAATGTGGTCGGGGCATTACATAGGCCAAATGGGAGGAGTTTATTAGCAAAGGTGTCTCAGGGACAAGTAAAGGTTGTCTTGTCCTAGTCTTTAGAACTGATTTGATCTAGTTATATCCACTGAATCCATCTAGGAATGAGAAATATTCCTTTCCGGATAAGACATATAAGACTTGGTCGATGAAGGGTAGTGGAAAATGATATTTTCTTGTAGCCTTGTTTAATTCTTTGTAATCCACACATATCCTTCATTTCCCATTCGTTTTGGAAACAATAACTAGGGGAGAGACCCACTCACTATTTGAAATTGGATAAATGAAACCAACATCTAACAAATCTTTCAATTCTTGTTTGACTATGTCTTTTAATGCAGGGTTCATCCTTCTTTGACGTTGCCTGTTAGGTCTACATTCTTCCTTGATGTAAATATGATGAGTACAAATGGAAGTATATATTCCTTTTGTATCCTTGTAATCCCATGCAAAGGCTGTAATATTTATTTTTAGCACAACTAGTAATTTTCGTTCTTGTTGATTAGTAAGCTTTGTGCTAATTTTAAGTGTTTTTGAAGGGTTGATTTCTACAGTCTTGACTATGGGATTTTTCAATTTCAGCTATGAATAGTTCTTCCCATAGTTCTGTTTTCTTATCAACAAAAATTTAAGATTCAATTTCATTTTATGCCTTATATTCTCACATCGTCAAGGTATTGGTTTTGCAGGAAATTTGAAATGAAGGTGTCTTAATCGATTTTGCTACTATTAAGGGCTGTACTAATTGTGTATATAGGATAGGTAGTAGTCTAGATCATGTCTTTTTCTTCTTCTTCTTCTACCCACATTGGAAGATTTTATGTCATTAATGGATGGGCAGGGGGATAAATGACAAGTTGTTTTTGGGATTGACCATTAGTGATAGTCATGTTTATGGCCATATAGATGATGTATGCATTTGTTGTGGCCAACCAAGGTATTCCCAAGATAAGAGGATACCCATTGAATTTTGATTTGGTTTGGAGGACCAAGAAGTGACTCAGTGGGGTACTCCCAAGAATCGATAAAGAGCATTATGTCTTCCAACATCCCCTCAGGATTTATTGTGGATCTATTTGCAAGTTGGAGCACATTGGGGGTGTCTCTTAAGGATCCCTGAAGGTTCAATCTCAACATGGTATCTCTTGTCATAACATTTATATCATCCCCTAAATCTATGAGAGTGTTTTGGATCAAGGTTTTGTTAATGTGCACATTTACTTAAGGGCTTCTTGGATCCAAATACTTAGGACCGATTATCCTACCAGACATGAGGTGAACTAATTGTCCCATAATATTGATTGTAGGGGTGTCCTTTCTTCCTCTCCCTAGTCTCTTGATGCATTCTTATTTGATTAATATATTAAAAATAGGCCCATCCTTAATGGATTGTAAGAGAGGTATCTTCACACACATGTCCTTGAGTTCTCCTAAAAGTTCATTCTCTTCAAATGTATAGGATTTCTTCACTTTTAACCTTTCAGGATAAGTTTGGACTTGAGGCTGTGGTAAGATAACATCATCTTTTTCAAGCTCTGAATCCTTTATGAGTTTTGGTTGTTGTTGTAAGAATTTTCCTGATATAAGGTTGATTTCTTGTACATCTAAGGAGTAAGTTTGATATGTTGCTTCATTGTTGTACACATGTTGAATCTACTTGCTATTTGAATCGAGGGCAGATTGAGCAGGGAACTGTGGTTGTTTAGGAGGAACACTATTCTGAATAGTGTTATTGTGTTGAGGAGGAGGATGCATCGATGCTAGTCGTTGAAAATTATGGGGCCTCCACCCCTGTGGAGGATGATTCCACTGAGGATTTTAGTTTTGTGGCAAACTAGGGAATAGTTGGTGTTGGTCTTAAAGTCTGCACCTGACTGCTAAAGGGAAAAGCTAGGCCACCTCAAGTTTTGGAATGATTATTCTTTGATAATTTGATTTTGCTGGTCAACTCAAGGATGGGTTTTGGGAAGATGGTGATCTGGTTCGACAAACCACACAATATGAAGGTAATTTCTCTTTTGCTACTAGTATGGATATTAATGGATAGTTGGGAATATTAAAGACACACACAAGAGACAATAGCCAACAATGCAATGAATCACTCGCTATATGAGAAATAAAGGCTTAAAATAATATCTTAAGACTTCAACAAAAATCTAGATGCAAACCATCCAACAGGTGGTCAACTAGTTAATCTATTCACTAAACAATAGTTGTATAACAAGTTGCATAATTGGTGAACAAATAAACTAAAACTGCAGCTGGAAGAATAAGGAAATGTACTTTGCACACAACACATGATTTTCATTCAAGATCAGATTAAACACATATAGATTTGAGTAAGAAAAACAACTGCCATCAACATATATTCAATAGGTAGAGAAATTTACAATCTTGTAAGTAGGTCCGACCCTTCGGATACTTCCCTTTTCCACCAAAAATCCAACCCTTAAAACATAAAAAAACTGCATATTTATCAGATTTGCAAAGGCTCTCGTCCATTTGGGACCGAGGCTTCACTCTGTACTCACAGTTGTAAACAAATTATTAACTTAAAAACAACACTGCTGGAGTGCAGTGATGCATACTTCAAACTTAACTTAATTAAAAGGGACGTGATTCATATCAAACACAAATGACCACTTATTACGCATTAACTTGAAATGTCTGAACTTAAATAACTGAAAACTGTTGTTGATGGTAGACCAGACTAATGCATAAGCCGAATTGCACTAAGCCTTTGACATAAACTGATTCAGAGTGACAGAGGTGAGTGATGTGTCGAGCATTGGCATGTCTGCGCACGGTTTGAGGCCACTGGAAATGACTGGATGTGTTGATAGCTCCTTCTTGAGCTATACAATGATTGTTAATCTCGGAACTGTTCTAGGAGATTAACATTCGAGCATCTTTTATTCCCGAAATGAATGTGAGTCGTCGATTAGTTTTGCAAATCTGCAATCTGAAGGACCCTACTACCTTAGCGCCCCTGCTAAAGTTTTCTTAGTTTTCTAGTTTTAGACTTCCTCTAACCTATTTAACGATGGTGACAATTCAGAACTTCAAGAATTTTTGGATGTGTAGCGTGAAAATCTCTCGGAGTGACTTTCTCCCAGAGTCATTAACTTGCATTTGCTGCTAATTAGATCGTGATTACTTTAACCATCAAATTTAATGACTTTGGGGCTTTGGAAGTTCGACCCTTCGGCGATTTCGGCCTATGCTGAGTTGAAAAACTCCCGTAGTGGTAGGGCCCGGAGCGACATGGCATCTTGATGTCACTTCAGGACATCGACGGTTCGGCACTTCGTCGTCGTTGGTCTAATCGATAAGCTTGGATGCCCGAACGCCGAATTTCCGAAGTGAAGCTTCTTCATGATTTATTGCTTAAACTCCTCGCGACTTAGAAATCCCGAATGCACGGGAGTTGTTGATCTTAACTGACTGTCGGATCTTCACCGTTGAAAGTTAACCTGTTGTTTGCTTATATTTCAAGCCCGAAATGGATTGCTCTGAATCTTGTTTTTTTTCTCATGGTTGTTCCTTGTGCATACAACATACTTGATTGACCTGTTGTAAGGTCAATTAATGGCAAACAAGATGACAAGTAATTCGAACCAAATCATGATATGTGTTTATCCTTCAAGAAAAGCAGAAAAAATTTGTGCAAAGAATCAATCAAGCAAGACACCAAGGAAAACCAAGTCATTGAACAAATGGGAAACTAACTTGACCAACCTTAAGAGGAAATATTTCTAGGAAGGTATGAAAAAAAGAGAGAGGAGGGGCACGGGTGCAGACTTGGGTATTAACAGTTGGTATGGAGAAGGAATAGGTTTCCCTTGGTATTTCCATGGATTTGGAACTGTCCAAGGATATGGGTTAGGATTATACCGAGTTTGAGAAGGCATTTGTGTATTACATGCACCAAAATGTTGAGAAGGATTGAAGTTCAAATCTGTTTGGAAGGGTCTTGGTGCTCTAGGTCGTCTTTGATTGATGAAGCATACCGATTCCACATTCTCTTTTGCTTCTTGAAATGTAGACTTTAATCTTAGCCAAGAAGGACATTTGTCAGTTACTTGAGCTTCTTCACAAACACCACAAACATATATGAGGTCTAGAGAACATTCATTCCTAGGATTCTTTTTGGTGCATCTAAGGCAAAAGATAATTAATTCCTTTTTGGCTTCCTCTTTATTCTTGATCTACAAGGTATCTATTTCCATAGCTAAGGAATGCAAAATATCAGTTTTCATATCTTCTAATAATCCTCCTATTTCATTTTTGATATGGATTGCAGGGTTAGAAGATTGAGATACCACCCCTTTATAATTTCTACCTTTCTTCCTTGAGGATCTGTAATGATTCTTGAAGATTTGATTGATATAATCATAATCCACCTGGTAGATATCTCCATTTGATAAGAGATTCAATGTTTCCATGAGATCTTGACTTACTCCTCTGAGTAAGACAAGCCTAAGTGAATCCTCATCCAGAGTGCAGTTGTGAGATCTTTTATAACGTAGTTTAAATATCTCCTCAAAGTCTTCTAAAGATTCATCGGGTCCTCGAGTCATTATGAAGACCTCATCTCTTGTATCCCTTGATCTGCAGTAGTCCTTGTACTTTTCACTGAAGGTGTTCTTCATTTGGTCCCGACTTATGATGTTGTTCCCTTCTAGGCTCATGAACCATCTTAGAGATGGACCCTTTAGGGTAGAAGGAAACAATTTGAGCTGTTGTTCCTCTGTACTATAATCATAAGTCTTGCATATAACTGCAAACTCAAACAAGAAGGTGTGAGGATCTCCTAAAACAAGACCATGAAAATGAGGTAAGGTAGAAGGATTAATATTTTTCATTTTAGTTTCTCCATTTGTTTCCCATATAGGAAGCTCAAATACTTCTACCATCTCTTCTTCTCCAACCATGGTACAAGATGATGGAGATTGACCTTCTTTTGATATATTTTCAAATTCTAGCTTCTCTTTCCAAAAAACTTTCAAGTATCTCACAACCAACTTCTATATTACTTAGACCTATTTTTGGGGTGGGGGTTTTTGGAAAAAAATTTCTTCTCTTATCTCTAGGTCGATTCATTCATGAACATAAAGGAAATGAAGCTATTTTTTTCTTTTTTCATATAAAATTATAAAATTCAAAGAATGTGACAAAGAGTTATCAATACTCACTCGAAGTGAATGCATGTTGGCACAAGGGCAAACCCATAGTTCAACGCTACAAGAGTGCACCAACAAAACCCTAACTACCGACCCTTTCGGCAACACCTGCGAAGCAAGTGAAGTCTCACCCGAGGTAGAGGCAAGGGTTGTTGCAGGACTCAAGTGTTTGCAACCTTGATGGGACACAAATATGTGATTATACTACTTAATAAAGCATTCAACACCTTTAGTTCTTTAACATGCAATCATTATCTACTTCACTGGTAAAACAGAGCTTCACATCCTTCACAGAGATCTTAACCTACTTAAGCACTTAGCATCA
>ML792243.1:36666-49574 GCA_009831015.1 Picea engelmannii | reverse complement strand
ACATGCAAGTTTAATTGGAAACTGTTTTCAAATCTTCAGTTGACCTGTCTTTGCCGATGTCGATATTGGTTTTGATATTCATAATATAGGCGTCCAATCACGCGAAGTGTTTGAATTATATAGATAAGCTAACTTGTTTGCTTGTCGGTGGCCAATATGCGGGTCATGGAACTTAATCCATAGGACATCAACTTTTTCTATTTTGGTATAAGCTTTGAGTATTCCATCTGCACCATTCACCAAACCATCTTGTGAATCATAGTTGCAGGCATATATTTCAACTAGCATGTCTAATTTCAGGACAATTTGCAAAGGCAAAGTGGTTGTATGTTGATGACATGGTACATTGCAATGGTTGTCTTCTTCAAGGTCAATTGAATTGATGATGATATCATTGTCAGTCATGAGTGATAGCATGTACTTGTTATGCATTGCAACATCATTATTATTGTCGAACAGGTAAGGGAAGGTTGGGTCTGTTGGTGTAGGTTGCATGCACCTTGAATTGATATATGTTAAGTCATCACATGTTTGGTTATTTGTCCACATTCCATTTAGAATTGCAATAAATGTTTCATTTGTCTGGCGCATTGTAGTATGTAATTCAAATCATTTTATGTTGTCTTTCCAAAGTCATGCATCATTGTTTGCATATTGACCGTAGGTTGTTCAAATATCAGAGAATCTTGTATGGGTTGTGCCTAGTAAAGATCCTCACATAATATCATGTCAATGTCCCCAAAGTATTTCGTGTGCACATGTTTTATGTTTCTCAGTCAATTGTCAATGGAATATGAGAAATGAATTCCAATCAAAGATGCCTCATCTATGAAGACAAGTTGTAGTTCGTCATAAATATTAGACAAGGTATCTAACATTTCCTTGATGAGTGGAAGAACATGTGACTTGTTAAAAGGCATTAAAAATGTGGAGTGGATTGTTGTTCCACCTGCATTATATGTATCTTTTCATGTATATGCAACTATTAGTCCCTTTGGTTTCATAGGGTCAGTGGAACTATTTGAATCATAGATTCATATACGCATTTGGAATAATGCTTTGCTTTGAATGTCTTGCATGTTCTTGCCTTGCCTATAAGGAACAAGTGCACAAGAGCGTGCATGTTTAAGCATTTTTTCATTGCAATTTCCTTTAGGATTGCTTGTTGTTCTCGATTCAACGGTCGTCTAACTCTATAGTATTCGTGATTTTCGATAAAGAAAGGATCTTTTGTGACTTGAAACCCAAGATTGATACGTTTTTCAATGGAGGTTGCTCGAGGACAAGGAAAATATGCTTGCAATTCATCGGACTCACATAGAGTTCTAGTTGTTTAATGGTTTGTTAATGTTTCATCAACATTGTCAGGGTTTTCTAGTTAATCAAGTGCACTTTCTAAATCACCCCTTGTTGGGTTGACATTGTATGTAAATCTAGCCTCATTGGTTTGTACTGTAGTCTCATAAGATATAGGTCTCTAGCCACAGATAGAAGCGCTCACTCCTGGATATCGAATTCATCAGTCGGGTCACATGGAATCATCTATAATTTTGGTCGGATCTGAGTGGAGCTAATCTGAAAGACTCTCCCCCGGCTTGTCCCGTCCCGGAAAAGAGTAGTCGAATGCCCTCCCCTCGGGTTGACAGCAAGCGGCCGGAAAATCCCACTGGTTGGCAGAGTTCGTCGATATTTCCTGCAGCGTTGAAAGTCGTTCTTTGTTGCCTCTGTTCTATTCCATTCATTCGAAGTAACTCTTTAGGAGTGGAGGGTTAGGTAGTATGTGTCAAATGACTCGATGCGGCATACATATTAAAATAGGTTTGTGTTTGTAGGCGCTCCCCATCAACTCAGTCACAAATGGAAAAAACCTGAGTGAGCTACGCGAAGGGTTATCACTAATATAATGCCCTTATATGCTAAAGTAACTTAGTGCTTGGCTCGTGTAGTCCCTGGTGTTTTTATTTTTATTTTTTATTTCGTGGCTCTTGTTTGGCGAAGCGGTTTTCTCTTGTGTTTCGGGAAGCAGACTGCTTCCTCCTAAAACGCATCCCATGTACGGTTCAGAGGTCGAGCCCCAGCAGTAATGGTGCGGCTCAGGTCAACTAGCATGGAAAAGATACAATTTACTCAACACGCTTCTTTTCTTGGTAAACAACTCGATTTAGATCTTCTTTCGTGGAGTAATCAACTGTCTATACCTTCTTTGTTGCTACTCATGTTGTAAGTTGCCCATCGGCATATACTAGGTATTGTTTCTGCACATTTGCATGTTCATTTAGTGTTTCACCCAGCTGGAGTGGATATAGGGGTAAAGGGATACGATCTGTCCAATGAGTTTGATCCTTCTCGGCCAGCTAGTAGCATCATTGTAAGAATCAAATCAATATGGGTGTTCTATTCCACTCCCATGTGATTATAGGGATAATCCCTTCCCTCCTACTATTTGAAATATTAGTATACCACTCCTTCTTTCTAAGGGAAGTTCTTTATCTTTTTCTTATGAAATACCTAAGCCAATTAGGGTACGCCGACAGTGAAAAGATAATTTGTGTATCTCGCTCCTTTACCAAACGTGATTAATTGGAAATAGTCGTTCGTCAACAAGATCTCGGGCAATTCGAAGGTCGAGGATCTCAGGAAGTCATGCAGCCACAAATTCATAGAAGCCGCCAGGAAGCGAGGAAGTCAGGATGCCAGAAAACCATACTTGGATCAAGGCCTTACAGAAAGAAACCTCATTCTCGGTAGCTATCTCTTATGCTTCTGCACATTTAAAACATAAGACGATGAATTATGGAGACTGTTAATGTGGGTTTACAAGCACATTGTTTGTTTTGTCAAACTTGGCTTTTTGAAAAGCTTCACCCTGAGTTTTTACTCGACGAGCATGTGGTAGATCGGGACATGCCCTACCCAGAAATCCATAACAAAAAAAAGAGAGAGATTTGTTGCGGTAGGTCCTTACCTAAGCTAAGGGCCCTTCTAGTGAACCTGAATAGAGCAAAAGGATAATCAGATAGTTGCAGATCCACTTGTATCACTTATGTTATGTATCCCTTCTGTTCTGGAAAGATGAGAGAGTGTAACCAGCCAGCGAGCTTCTCGTTCCTTTTATACTTTTATAAAGTGGGCGTGACCATCTATCTGTCTCTTGAAATCTCTTTTCATGCAAAAAAATTCCTTACAGTTTATCTTTTCACCAAGGCTTAAAATCACTGTGCTTGTATTAGAAATCACAACAGAGAAATGCACTGCAACTATGTTTGAGAAATCATCTTGGAGAATAGTATATCACCTTAGAGAAAGGCAAAGGGCATCTGGATAAAATATAATATTGTATGGTGATGGCATAGTGGTTGTATCGATCTCATCCATCCAGGGTTGGAATTTGGAAACAGTTTCACTATCAATTTGAAGGTTACAAGGAGAAAGAACCCATTTCATTGATTCTGGTATAATGGATGATTATAACAGCTAGATATTTACTTTGCATTAAAATGTGAGTTAATGGATAATTTGACCATGGAATTTTAGCATCCTCTTTGACTAAATAAAGGATATTTAATCATAACTACTACATTTAATCATAATTACTAGGCTTCTAATCACTATGAGAGAAAATTATATCATTGTAGATAATATAATCACCATGCTTCACCTTATAGAATATAATGATTGTGTTTGTGATATAAAGAATATGACCATGCTACAAAGAATATAATCAACATGCTTAACTGTGTTTGAATATAGGATTAGTCCTTAATTGAAAATATTGTTTTGTGCTTTACGGTGCTTATATCACAACGGAGAGAGTTACCAACCCATTCATGTCTTCTTGGAGTGACCAGCCAGAGAGACGAGATATTGTATGAAGAGCATCCTTCCATTCATCAATTTATTGTAGGTTGTATCTCACGCACCTCTCATGCTCTTCGAATGCTTCAACAAATGGGTTGCCATGAGATTGATCTGGGTGACGAACTTGTGAAGGAGTCACATGATAAAATAGAGGAATGGCAATGGTCAGTTGTAACACTTGGTTTCCCCTAGTTTGTAAATATAACTATATGGGCCAAGGAACTATGGAAAACTTAAAAGTGTGAATGTTTGATTTGATGGACCTTGTGTAGAAGGTCGATGAATTTAAATTATGTTATTTTAATAGAAAATTGTTACGTGTTGCATGACTGCTAAAAGAGGGGATGTGTTAAGAGAGACCACGAAATGTTGTGAAAGGTGGTGGAGGGGACCAGGAATGGTTGGGTTAACCTCCACCAAACCAGTACCATGATGGAATTAATTTCTCATATAAGAACAACCCTCTAACCCAAGAATGAATTAAAGTCGGGCGGGTAGGTGGGAAGGCCTCCTCAAGAATTAATGAGGGGATGGGGCAGACCGCCCATCTGTAAGGCTTCCAGACCTGACCACGGACTGGGAATTCAAGCCACACGCAATCTTGTTGAGGAAGGAAAGAGAGGAAGTGTGGTGGGCAAAGGGAGAACTGCGGAGAAAAAATGCAGAGACGAGAGAGGAAGCTCTCGGGTCCAAGAAAGGACTGAAAGAGGAACAGTGAGTTATGATCACAGAAAATAGAGATTGAGCCAGGAGAAGGAGAGTAACCTTCGTCGTTATCTATTTATGTATTGGAAGAAGGAGAGTAACCTTCTTCCCTAACTTCTGTTGAGCTGGAAGTAAGAGATTGAATCTTAAAGCATCGTGGCTTAAGCTCGGTGGTGGCCAATGATAAATCCATTGGGAGTGACTGAGCCTATGGTTGGGTGGAAATAAACACCCCTTTCAACAGTCACATCACACTCTATGGTTATGATAAGTGTTTTCTTGTCTTATGCTTTGAATTGTAAATAATGGATGCATGTGAGTATTTACATGTATATAAAGGGTTATTTCTTTGTATTAAATGATTAAGTTATGAGTATGCGCTCGTTCCCTTAAGAACCTATGTTTCTGCTTGAATTTCCATATGCCCCAATTTAATCACTCAAAGGCGCTTTCCCCGGGAATTTACATCACTGTTTCGGAGTCGGTTCAAGCCTCTAGGCATAGCTACCATTTTGGTAACCTCAGAAGTTACTTTGCCTTGATTCAGAGTTTAAAGCTCTGCAATTTGGGAAGGTGTTCCCTTCAGACTAGTAGTCTAGGAGACTCTGAACTTGCGCTTATTCGCTTAACCAAAAACCCAACTAAGAGTGGAGATTATAGCCCAAGAGTTATATGAATATCCATGTGACTTGGGTCTAAGAACCTTGGAGCTCGAGGCTCCGAGATGTCAAATTGCACGATAGTCAAGTTGAACCTCGCAATTGCTATGAACCATCGATCTATGAACGGAAATCGAGGGTGGGGAATCACTACGGAGAGCGAAGGTGAAAATAACAGATGCACTAGTTCGCGGCCCACAATTCACCCTTGTCGTTGATCTCAACGGGCTAGAAGATCAACGATCCCGGTTAGACTAGAATCGAGCAAGCACTTTCCAGATTACGGAGGTCGAACTCTCTGGTAAAGAGTATGCATGTTGAGGCCCCACAATTTATGTGAACCGTCGATCGTCGTTGACCTCCAATATGAGTTTGATGTGATCCCTGAAACACAAGGAGTGTGTGGGACTATGAAATCTTCAAGGAGATTAAGATCAGAAGAGATAGTGCTTTCAGGAGTGCAGACGAAATCCAGGAGATAGGCCCGTAGGAGAACCAAAGGTCGAATCCTTCGAGTACTTAGAAATCAGAAGCTCGAGAGGAAGAGCGACAGTGGTCGTTGGATCATAGTTCAAAGGATCAATAGTCGTCTGATCAGAGCAAGGTGCACATGAAGGAGAGAGAACCTACCAAAGTTTTGAAGTCTCGAAGTAGTTTGGGACCGTCCATCATCACGGAAGACAGGTGGCGAAAGATCCACGGCTCCGGAAGTTTGTGGACGAAGAGGAGGTGAAATAGTCGAGGTAGGATCCTGACTGTTGATCACCAGGAGATACGTGTCAGCAGATCAACAGCTTCGGGAAATCTATTCGAGGTTTTTCACTTGAGATTTGAAACACCCAAAGCATGAATAGTCGAAGTGCTAAGAGTCGTCGATCTGTGAGGGGACACTTGTCAACAAATCACGAGCTCCAGGTAAATTGCATTGGAGTTTCGTAGTTTGAGACTTCAGATTTCCGAAGCCCGGAGAGCCGGAAATCCGAAGTAAAATCTCAATCGTCCAATCATCCGAGGCAGATATGATCTGTCAAATCATCCGAAGTAAACCTCAAGCATCGGATCGCCCAAGTGAATCTAAGTCATCAAATACCATGAGCTCAGAAGGAGGCAAGTTTGAGACTTGAAATTTCTGAACCTGGAGAGCCAGAAATCTAAAGTAAATCTCAATCATCCGATCAGACGAAGTGAATCTGAATCGTCAGATCGTCCGAAGTAAATCTCAGGCATCGGATCACCCGAAGTGAATCTGAGTCGTCGGAATTCAAAAGGGTCGTGGCGTGAATCTGTGGACTCCGGGTAAAGTCCCGAAGTAATTCATAGCGGTCAGATCAATAGGAGACGTGGCATGAATCTATGGACTCCGGGTAAAGTCTCGAAGTAATTCATAGTCGTCAAATCAAGAGGAGACGTGGCGTGAATCTGTGGACTCCGGGTAAAGTCCCGAATTAATTTCATAGTCGTCAAATCTAAGGGAGACGTGGCATAGATCCATGCACTATGGGTAAAGACCCGAAATAATCCTCTATCGTCAGATCAAGTGGACATGCGTCAGTGGATTATAGCCTTCAGATAAAAGCCATTGGGAAAAAGGGTGAAGTTTAAGATTTGAAATCTCAGAAGTCTAGAGACCGGAAGGAGATCTCGACTGTTGATTGAGAGGAGGGCCACAGGACCGTTGATCTAGTTGAAAGGTCAAACACCTGAAGTAGAAGCAAGGTCGTTGATTTAGGAGGACAGATGTTTGCAGATCGTCAATTCCGGAAGATTGATGTACAGAGGAAAGCAGGGTTTGAGATTTGAAAAGTCTGAAGTTCGGAATCATGAAGGAGATCACATTCGTTGATTTAGGAGGGACAGATCTGGTCCATGGATTTGAAAAGGGCAGATCTGAACCGTCAGATTAGATAGTACCGTCAAGATCGAGAGATCGACGGTCTCGTAGCATTGCGTGGATCGAAGGTGCGCGAACTTTAAAAATTTGAGGGTGGGTCGCAATCCAAACCCCGGTT
Source organism: Picea engelmannii (assembly GCA_009831015.1). Classification (NCBI taxonomy): domain Eukaryota; kingdom Viridiplantae; phylum Streptophyta; class Pinopsida; order Pinales; family Pinaceae; genus Picea; species Picea engelmannii. Next base: position 42,343 of record ML792243.1, on the reverse strand, counting down.
TTGGAGAAAGGACACGTGGAGGATCGAGGAGAATTGCGAGACGAAAAGTATTTTGGTTTCAAACCGCCTTTGGTCGCACCCGCAATTGTGTGTTTGCGTGAGGTCATCGCCCAAGGTCACATCCGAGGAAGGGCCAAGACAAAAAGGGCTAACACCAACTCTGAAACTTCACTGAAGCGCGACAGAGAAGGTCACGGGTATTTGGCGTGTGTGTGTTACACCGACTCCTTGTCCTTCCCATTCTTCTAAAGTATTACACCGACTCCTTGTCCTTCCCATTCTTCTAAAGTATTACATCCTTGTCCTTCCCATTATTTTTTTTTTGCCTCATTGTGGGTGTGTTACACCGACTCCTTGTCCTTCCTATTCTTCTAAAGTATTTGGCGTGCAATAAGCGTGGCTTCTTTCAAACACCATCAATGTATCCCATAAAAGGATAGAGTCTTGTAAAGCAGATGTTTTTCTGTAATATATATATGCAACAACCAGATTTGAAGACACGAGAAATGAGATAACCATAGCATGGAAGGATTGAAATGTTATAGCTTATGGAGAAGTAATATTATATTAAGGGACGAACCTGGTAAAAAATACTAGACACGAAGGAGGCAAAGCGTATTGAACACAGACACTAACGTAGATGTTCCCTGAATGACCCAATTCTTACTCATATAACCGGAATAGCTTAAGCCCCCACGGTATTGGTACCCATCCAGCCAACCAACGAATCAAAGATTAGTCAGAGCTACAATACCAAGTACCATATGAAGGGGTGTTACTCTTTAACCAAAAGATAGGTTCTTCCATAATTTTCTTGTGCCTCTTCTTGCTGCAGCAAGAGCAATCAATGATGATTCATTTCGTGAACAACAAACTAAACAGGAAAATTTTGGGTAGATGATGATTCATTCAGTGAGAAACATACTAAACAGGGAAAATGTGATACCCATAGGCCTGATTAACCCTCATGGTGGAGAGATTGAAGAATATAGGCATGCACCATGTGTTTGAAATGACCAGCCACTTGGCCAACATCCAGTTGTTATGCATGGATAGAAGCTATGCCTTCCATGATTATCTTCAACGTTGCAAGCTTGAGAGTCCTCGTTCCTGTGTGATCGAGAGGGTACTTTATATTTACAAGCTTTATGGGACCATGTGTATTAGCTTTAGGAATACTCAATCCTTTCTCCATATTAGCTTTAGGAATACTCAATCCTTTCTCCATATTATTGGGATGGAACTTGGAACCAGCTACACTGAATTCATCTCCATCTCCATCTCCACGGCCCATCTTCTTCTCTAATTCCTTCTTGCATGGACTTTCCCTTACTATAAATCATGTAAACAACGGGTTGTGAAGCTCCAAGACCGAAGCCGATTCCATTTGGGATCTGTACATTGCTCCTATGACTCGAACTCCTATGACTCCTAGAACTCCTATGACAGTTAGCCTCGTTTGATGATTTAGTGCCAAAAAAGTCACCAAAAACACCGCAGCGAAGAATACTACATCCACAAGCAGCACCAGCATAACAAGATATATGTCGTGACTTATGAGAGCTATGCATGGACAAGATCCATCTTTTATCTTTGGATGTAAATGACATATCATAATTTCAGTGCTCGCGCTTCTCAAACAAAAACAATAAAGATATTAGCTATTTAATAAAACATAAAAAAAGATACTGGGTATTTAAGAATATAAACAAAACAAAAAGAACAAAGACACTAGGTATTTAATAATATTATAAAATAATAATAAATTATTATTATTAATAAACAATACAATTTTATTAATCATGTATTAATACTAAATTAACTAATATTAAATTATTATGTAAAACAGTAAAAAATAACAAAATATATATATATAATGAACGGATAGTTATTATTAATCATCAACTTTTAATAAAGTATTATCAAGACATTAATAATCTTCTCAAACAAAAACAATAAAGATATCAGGTATTTAATAAAAAAATAAAAAGACACTTTGTATTTAAGAATATAAACAAAACAAAGTGTATTTAAGAATATAAACAAAACAAAAAGAATAAAGATACTAGGTATTTAATAATATTATAAAATAATAATAAATTATTATTATTAATAAACAATACAATTTTATTAATAATGTATTAATACTAAATTAACTAATATTAAATTATTATTATGTAAAACAATAGAAAAAAACAAGATAAAATAAAAATATAAGAAAATATTAATAATAAACGGATAGATATTATTAATCATCAACTTTTAATAAAGTATTATCAATACATTAATAATCTTGTAATAAGAACTAATACATTAAATAAAACATTAATTTATATGTAATAATGCATTAATTTGTTAATAATCATATAATTAATGTAATACTAATATAACAAGGTTGTGTGGCAGCGCCAAGGTGGTTAGAAAGCAAATTGTGGAAAATGGGGTCGAATTGTAAATGAAACGAAGTGTTTGGTGCAAAATGTATATCAGGGAAATGTTGTGCAAAATGTGTATCACGGAAGATAGGGAAAAAGTAAATGACGGTCGGCAAGCACTGCAGCATCTAATTTTTGAAAGTATATAGCAAACCTAATTTTTTTGAAAGTATATAACAAAGTAAAAAAATTGTTGACAGTGCAAGATTAAATTTGGAAATTTAAATGCATTTTCCATATGGACTGGTGAAAGATAAAAATATATGATGACATAAAATTAATAGGAGATAAGTGATATAAAAATTTAAATGCATTTGTGAACATGGGGTATATGTAAATGACGCTTGCATTGTTGAACGTCATTTATTTTGAAATATATAAAAAAAGAAAAGTGTGTAACATATAAAATAGTAGATGCATTTGCCATACAGAGTGTCAAAGGATAAGAATAAAAGTCTAACATATTAAAAAACAAATGCATTTGTTATACAGAATGCGGAAAGATAAGAATAGAGTCTATAACATATAAAAATTTAAATGCATTTTTTTTTCTTTTGAATAATTTATCTTTTTTCGTTATGGTTTGTTCACATAACTAAAAAATGAGACACGGGTTCTTTACTTTTTGTTTCCAACATGCATCCAATTGGTCGATCCGGTTTTTGGATGGAAGATATTCTTCTCTTCTTTTTGTTTCTGTCATATTGTTGACAATCTTGCCAAAAGGGATGATTGTTTTTAAAAAGAAATTTTTTTCATCTTTTAATTCAGCTTGCAAAATCTCGAGCAAGCTATGTGCCCTGATTCCAAGGGAAGCGATGGTTTGTGATCTTTTCCACGCCTAGGTAACCAGTTCAATTCCTTTTTTGATATTGTTCTCCACATATCCTTTACAGGATGCGAGCAGGGTGGAGGATGCTTTTACATTAGGTGCAGGGATGTCAGGCATGGCTATTGCCAAAGGATCGAGAAGCAATGGCATAGGAATGAAAGCATCTTCCAATTCCTTGACTCGGTCCTTCAGTTTGGCATTCTGCGTCTCAATGCATCCAATGGAATCATGAAGTGCTTCTCCGGTCATAGTGTGAAGTTGACAAATTTGGGACGGCTGCATGTTGGCAACATCAACCTCTGAACGAGATTTGTCTTTGATACTTTTAACATTTTTTTTCTCAAATATCAATCTTTTGTTTCGGCTATCAAAAACAGCACTCTGGAACACGAAGGATTCATCTTCGTCAAAATTTTGGGTAACGGATATGTCCATTGGATGGCTATGGTGGATGTCGTATTGGGGTTGATCAAGGAAGGGGAACATCGCATCCAGATCAGTGTCAACTTCCATGTTTTGACTATGAATTTCCAGCTCTTCTGCCTGACCCACATTTTTTTTTCTCTTCTTCTCTACTGGAAGCTTGTGAGAACTATCAATTTTAGAGTAAGGAGGGTCGTTATCTCCTCCTCCGTTTGAAGAACTCCGGGTTTCTTTGTTGTTGTGATGGGCCATTGGAGCGATGATCTGGGATGTCGTACTTTTTGGAGTGGTATTTGCGGATTGAACACTCTTGTCACTGGGGCCTTTCCCCTGTTGCGTGTACAATTTGGTGCAGCTTTGCACTGTCTCTATGTCACCTGTATCAGAGGAAAGACCGTCATTGTCTTTGTTTTTGGGTAGGTGTTTATTTACAAAACAATCATCGAGGCCAAGTGATTGTAAATGTTGTCTAAAAATATCATAGGGGTCGAATCCTCTTATGTCTTCAGCATATATGAGGTTGGAGATGCTAAAATGTGCTGCGAAATCGCCAATTTTGTTGACGTTTTTCAAGACGAACTCCCCTATTTTCCAAGGCAGAGGAATGAACTGTTTTTTTTCTTCCTTTGGAACAGATGGAACCAGTAGTTGTATTGACGTGCTACTTCTGCAATAAAAATTATGTCTGTAACATGAAATGGAAGGAGAGAAGGTTGTTCCGTGGAGCCAAAAATTCTTATGACATTGTAATTATCCAAATGTTGGAGTGTCCCCTTATTGTGAAAAAAACTAGTTGCATCTTCAGATATGCGGGGAGCGTTTTCTCCTAACAACAAAACTTTGAAAACAGACAGGAAACCATTAAAAACCTCATAAAAACAGTGGGAAGCCTTGTGCTTCCACAAAGCCTGGTACCAGAACGTTACTAGGTGGAATTCGCAGTTGACTTTTTTGGACAGAGACAATTGCGAAAATTTACAGGAATGTGTATTGAAAAAACTAAATAGGATGACATATAAAATTTATTTTCCCTTTTGTAACTTGACAATTGGGAAGAGATTTCATGGGAAATTAACCCGCCCCAATCAAAAACGGCTTGTTCATTGACTATGAAATACAAAATATAAAGAGTCATGCGGGAAACAGTACATGTGGACTCTTGTCTTGTTATTCTTGTAAGCAGCCAGGCAATTTCCCGAAATGGATTTCTAAATGAACTAACCTGCATACTTTTAATATCTTCAGGAACTAGATTCAGCCTTTCCAAAAAATGGGGCAAGAGGTCCAATCCATTATTATGCTTTGCTAGGAACTGTTTGCAATCTTCTCCTTTGAATGTCAATGTTGACTCGGGCAATTTCAGCATCTGGCGGAAGACCTGAGGTGACAAAGAAACAGAAGAGTCCTCGTACAGTGGAATAATTCTTTGATCTGTAATAAAATTATCGGCGCACCAAGGGACCAGGTCCTTACAGTGATAAACCGCAAGGATACAGACTACATGAGCAATCCCGGAGGTCCAAATTACTTGGTTCTCTGTGGTAGGGGTTGAGTAATAAGAAAATGCACTGGACCAGTGGAAGTTCTGGTCCTCACACCCGAAGGTGTTCACTGTATCTCCACAGAAATGGTGTCGAGCTTATGCCATAGGTTTATGAGAAGGTTGCTTTGCTGCAGATGATGGTTTAAATGAATTGGTAGAGCGAATAATGTAACTTTTTGCTAAATCTTGGTTAAATGCTTCTGAATGGGAAAGCTCCTTGAGCCTTTCGCTGATTAATGACAACATGTATTGGTGGTGCATGATGAACTGTTAGCAGTAAAATTTATTTATTACATATTTAGAAATGCGAACGTGGCGGGTACGGCAAAGAGAAATTAAGGAATGGAGGTTTCGTGAACGTGCGAAGGGCACGCCGTGTGAACGGGATTTCATGATTTTGAAATGAACACTCGCAAGGGATAATATAATCTGCCCACAAATTTT
>ML792243.1:0-15532 GCA_009831015.1 Picea engelmannii | reverse complement strand
CAATCTGTTGGAGGTTTTCATTTTTATCTTATCTCCATTTCATGATGCAACACGCTAAGTAAGACATCAGACTAATGCATCTCTAAGTAGAGGCTACTTCACAAATTCTCGCTTCGTTGAACTGTAGGGTCATTTATTAGGTATAGCTCCTGGCGAATTTGTTGACTAACGCACTAGACTTGGACACAACACTCGCATTGAACTGAATTTGCTGACTAGCGTTTAGAGGGCATAATTTAGGTACGCATATGTGGACCTGGACACAACACTCGCACATGTACACTTCTCATGAATATCCATCATTTCCATATCTTTCATTACCCGCCCTTGTCCTTGATGCTTCACTCTTTAGAAATATTATCATGTTGGGTTTTTTTCGGTACATAGAGCCTTAACCTTAACCTTCTCTTAGGCTCACTAACAATCACACTAAAGAATCGACCAAGCACGTGCCACGCTAGGATAGATTTCAAAAAGATGGACTTGTTTTGCACACCAATCTATTCAACCACTGCTTTTTTATCGCAGTTCGTTGTTCTCAGTAGGTATCTTCACACCCAACTACAATGGTGAAGCCGAGATCACCCGTGAATATTACGCTGTTGAATCCGCGCGACATATAGTTGTATTTTACAGGATGGAAACATATAACATTTTTATCCACGTATTATCTGGTGCGTAGGGATTAGCGTGTTATTCCAATAGCTTTGGGAGAAGGTTTAGATCTATTCTTTTATCACTGATATATATGTGTGTGTTTACTTGCAGGTGAATAGGAATTTAGAGAGACATAATGGAAAAGACGAATATATTGCTATTGCAAGGTATGCATTTAAATGATTTCAAGCAAAGGTTTCAAGATCTACAAGTCAGTTACGCAATGTGCAAAGGTTTCAAGATCTGCAAGTCAGGTATGCAAAGTTGACGCTACTTAAATTGATTTCAAAACCTCTATTATTTACTAAATAAAAAAATAAAAATAGTAGGATAAGTACGAGGCAAACATTAGCAGTACTACAATAACAAGTAAGGACGAATAAAACATAAACTTATTTTTTTTGAAATAGTAGAAACCATAAAAATTTTTGAAACGGTGGAAACAACTTACCGATATTTCAACCTCGCAGAACCTTGCAGAAACAGGGACAACCAAGGAACCGGTGAAGCAGTTATGACTGAAGCTGTGATCAATCCTGAAACAGGGACAACCAAGGAACTGATAAAGCAGTGATGACTAAAGCTATGATCAATCCTCTTAGAGGAATCTATGTGTACTTTGTTGTTCATATGATGGTCTTGGATCAATCCGGAGAGGAAATCCAGAGAGTTGTGATCAATTGAGAGAGGAATCTATGTGTACTTTGTTGTTCATATGATGCTCTTAGATCAATTCAGAGAGGAAATCCAAAGAAGAATCTATGTGTACTTTTTTGTTCATATGATGGTCCTGGAAGTCAACTGCATTCCTAATATACAAGGAGCATTGACAATGGCGGTGGGTGGCCAATACTGCCAAAAATCACCGCATACAAAGATTGTTTGACTGACCCTTTCGACTTGTCTAACTTACCCTTTAGATTGTCTTACCCTTTGGATTGTGACTTACTGACTTACCCTTTCTAGACCGACTCATTAAAGTTTTAAAGTTTGGTTATAAAATATTTTCATAATGCATTATGTTGATGAGACTGAGTGAAGTTTGGTTATAAAATATTTGCATAATGCATTCTGTGAGGGTCTATTTATTGACCTCAAAAAGAGTGCCAATGAAAACTTAACAAGCATATTTGACACACATAAAACACATGAAACTTAAGTTATGTAAACAATAAAACTTAAGCTCATTAAACAATGAAAGATAATGAACATGAATGGCTCCAAACTTATGATATGTAAACTTCCAAGGAAAATATTTAAATGCATAAAAGAAACTGGTCAATAAGAGGTCAAAAGTATTACCCAATGGAAAGTTAAATAAAAGAAAATATAATATTTAAAAAAATGATTATTTTCTTTCTCCTATGTAAAAGTTTGAGGAGCATACAAAATACAATCTGGTCAACACAAACTAATTGAAGATCAATGCTAAAGCAAACGCTAGAGTCCCGACCTTCAACATGGACTAATAAATTAATGACATTGATGTCATAATGATGGATTTAAATGCTAAAATTAAATCGTTTGCATTCAAGTATCCAAGGTTTTGGATTGATATATTCATTCATAACTCATAATAATTATAAATCAATAGAGATATTTCCCTTAATAGAGATATTAATGTTGTTATGCAGAACTTGCTTTCGCAACATAATATTCGTAGAAACCATAAATTCCAACAAAAAAAGAGTCGGGTGGTATAATAAAATCACACAAATTCCTTTTGTGCAATTTCTTCTAATACTATATGCATTTCTCATTGGTGAACATAATCATGTTTCATAATGTGTGCATCGAAATTTATTCAAAAGTAGAGGTCAATTAAAACAACATTTTTTAACATGGTTAATTGATTTAAGATAAAGTCATTAATTGATTCATTGTGCGAGCAATGACTCCATATGCATCAATAGTTGGATAAAAAAAATTGGAACAAAATAATTTTAGAGATAGAGTAGAATGAACCCTAACTTGAATCTCAAACTCTTTCAAGGTTAGGCTAAGGTATTAGATTTGTTGATGTGACTCACAATTGTCTATGTGTAATGTATGACTTTTTAACAATTTCAATTGTAAGATCGAGAAAACAAATTCCACCTTTTTTGTTGGGACTTTGATCATAAATTTGTAGAATCTCTTTGAGAAAACATTTGGGATGTATATTTTCGTTTAACATACTCCTGTTCAACCTCCGTATGGGGTGTCAGGGACACAATCAAAGCGTCGATGGGTCTTCGACCCCCCCACCCACCTGGCCTCCAGATCTGTGGACACCTGCTAGCATCTTCCATCATCCACCTCGCATTCACGTCATGATTCTGCACACTCCTTAACATCTCGATCCCCTTGTCCTTCTCATGTGGTTTGGGAAGGTGGCGAAGCAATTGAGTTTGATGGCGAATACGGCCCATATCTACGCTAATCATGGGAGAATCCTCCACTGATGGGCCTTGGTGTTGGGTGGCTATGTTATCTGCGTTCCCTTTTGGCTGCATTACTGCTTGTCTCTTGATGTTTGTCTTTCCTATCTCTTATTTCCCTCCACAACTTCCCTGTGGTGGGAACTTCCTCCCCCTTCTCCCTCCTGAATCTTGCGCTCCATTTCTCCAACTCCTTTGACATGGCTCGGGGCAAATATTTTAGTTGAGGCCATGGGGGCACCTCACACAGACCCATAACCTGATTAGGATTTCGATTGGTGGACGCGGCTGAAAATTATGCGAATACCTATCGCTCACTCACCCCTTCAAAAATTCAGTCGGAAATGGATGTTGTCGAGGATGATGTTCATGTTCTATGGAAGTTCATCTCGGATGAAGAGGTGAAGGAGACGACCAACTTGTGGGTTCCTGATACGGATCAAGTCCATGGCCGGTCCTCACAGTACCTGAAAAATGTGGACATCTATTAGCACCTGAAGACTCTGATGGGCAGAGTTCTTTTGGACCACCATGAAGCCTGCCAAGAAGGCCTCTTGCAGCTTGATGACGTGCAGCTCCAGATCAAGCTGGTCGACCACAAGCTGAACCTGATCGCTGAGAAGATGGTTGGCATGGATTTGTCCAATCTGGACTATAATCAACCCCAAGTCCCAGTGACAGCAGGCCGAAACATTAGCTAAGTTTTATGTTGTTCCTTCTATGGTTTTTGTTAAATTACCAGAGAGGTTTGGGTTTACCACCTCTGCTTAGTAGATTAAATAAGGAAACAAGTACTCACAGAGGAACTAGGAGCTATTCCTACTTTAGTTGATCAGTTATAGATGTTAGACATATCAAAAAATTGTTGAATGACAATGTTATGTTTTGTTGATGGTCTGGTTTCCGTGTGGGCAGGCCAACAACAATTTTTTTTGTATAATTTCTCCCTATCAGTAATACAAAGACTCTGGATTATAACAAAAAAAATAAAATACTTGTAATCAAATTGCATACAAATCTCTTTGAGAAAACATTTGGGATGTATATTTTCTTTTAACATACTCGTGTTCAAATCATGCAAGCATTAAATACATACATAATAAGATATTATTTATATTTTGTTGTAATATTTAAAAAAAAAAACATTTACTAGAGTTAGTAAGATCTAATAACATCTAATAATACCAAAAAAGTATGTGAATGAGATGGTTTAACTCCCGTAACATTCCTCCAGTTGTTAACCTTACAAACTATTTAAATGTTTAAAATGTGCAATTCAATTCAAACTATTCTAATTGCGTAAAGTGCACAATTCATTTTAAGTAATATAACAAGGAAGCAGATCAACTATCAAAACAAGCCTTACATATGGAGGAAGAAGAAAAAGATTTTACACTGGGTATGGAAAAACAAATTGAGAGATTTGAAAGATTGCCAATCAACTATTAAATTGTTACAACAAAGTTGAAAAACCAAGGATTAGTTTTTTCAAATATGTTTTGAAATGCAGTAGATCTTGCAAAATATACTTATAAATTTAGTGCTAAAGAATATAATTTTTTGTGTCATGTAACTAATACCTTATATGATTAATTATACCTTATATGATTAACGATGGAATAAAGAAGTAACGAGTACTTTTCCAACATTCATATTACTATAAAGGACTCTTTATATTCATTAATATAATTTTTTTTTTAATTATGAAAAAAATTAATATCACTACATAAATATTTTAGTTTAAAATTCAATTCAAACTGTTTTAATTGCATAAAGTGCACAATTAATTTTAAGTAATAATAATGCATTAAAATAGTTTTTTTTAATAATAATATTTACACTTACTAACATACTTATTACTATGGCTTATTCGTTATAACGAATTTTATAATAAATCGAAGTGTTTCTATACACTTATACAATTAATAACAAAATCTAGGATATATGAAAATTGTATATTATTAAAAACTTAACTCTCATTATCCATAATTTTCTTTCTTATTTGATTGTTTAATGTGTCAAGGAAAAATTACTTTACTCAAATTTATATATAATATAAATTCATTTACATTTCTTATTTGATTGTTTAATGTGTCAAGCAAAAATTACTCAAATTTATATATAGTATAAATTCATTTACAGAAAGTCAGCAGCAAGCTATGAATGCAGTCCATGTGCCGATCATATCAGAGTGAGGACAATACAAATATAATTGCCTGGAACAATGGCAGAAACAGCGATCCACAATACAATTGTAATTGCCTGGAACAATGGCCGAATCAGCGAACCATCGATTGGCCTTACACCAAGCTTAGTAGACTGTTACCTGGTGCGCCTGTAGCTCAAAATCGCCATCGTCCGAGGCTGTCTCAACAGCAATCAGTTCACAGGCCATTCCCATTCAGTGAGCATTCGGCCTCCACGGGCAAAATCGGATTCACTAACTTACCTAATTATAACATCATATAACATCATGTTATAATTATTAATCCATTTCCATAAAATTTATATGACTAACTTTTTTTACTAAATTTAATGTATATATAATACATATATTAATGAATATTACAAATAATTTTTAAATATTCAAATCAATTATTGTAATCATATAAATCTATATTATGATAGTGTTACAAGGTAAATGAATACTATTATCTATATTACACATGAATATATTATATACAATGTGATAAAAAAAAATATAATTATTAAACAAACCATCTAAATTTGTCTTCATAATCTATTTGACTAATTTGATATTATGTTTACCACTCATTTATATATAACAACTTATATGTAAAATAATAACATGTCAAATAATAAGTAATAAATTTATCTTCATAATTTATTTGACTAATTTGATATTATATTTAACACTCATTTATATATAACAATTTATATGTAAAATAATAACAACATGTCAAATAATAAGTAATTAGAGCATTTTTTATTATAATTAATTAAAAATTTAAGCTTATTTTTTCAATCACATTTCCACTTTCCCAAATTTAATGATTTGGGACCATTCTCTTTTCATATCCATCTCCAAGTTATTCATTTCATAATCATCATAAATGTTTCACAATCATTGTATATTAAGTAATGAGAAGCTTTCAGTCTTATTAGTACGAAGGGACTATAACGATTTCATCGTTGACTATATATTAGTGACTTTTTAACTTTTAAAAAATTATGTATTATCCAAAATTTCATGTAATAGTTTGTGTTTTTTTAATTAAATAATAAAATTAATAATATTTATTTCGATTTTCATTGGATATTAATTTTGGAGTCTTATTGCAAACTTGACGATAGAGTTCTATTAAAATTAAAAATTAATTAATTAAAATTAAGTGATATATGACCTTTGACAAGTTGACTACAAAGACTTTATTGGTTTGGAGTCATTCAACTCCATTCATTTCCAATAAATTTACATCAATGTCACTCATAATATTTTTTCACAAGTGACGAGGGATTGGGAAAATTACTTAATGCAACCTGACAATTTAACACAACCAAACAACAACGTTAACTCATTTTATTTTGGCATCGAGGAGGAAGAATAGTCCATATGCAATCTTTCTTGCTTGTTTAAAATGGTAATATTATATGGGTTATTTAAAATGGTTGGGTAAATTTTATTTTGTTAAAATTGCATACTTTACTTTATATAGTTAATATGATAATATTTTTTCAATAATATTTTACTTTATATAGTTTATATGATAACATTTTTCAAATTAATAATATTGTATTTTTTTCCAGCAAGAAAATTTCTCAATACATTATAAATATATGGTGTTCACAGTACATAAGTAAAAAGACATAATACATCCATCAATGCCAGTGACACAACATAGATATGAGTCTCAAAAAAGAATACCTCTAAATACCTGAAGATAATACTAAGGTGTGCTGCGCCAATATCTATAGTAGGCAAAAAACTAGAAAAGGTTCCACCAAGCCTATACAAAAAACAAAAATAACATCCGATCCATCATAAGAAGAGATGAAGAAAGAGGGGAGGACCCTCGTGCCCATCGATCCATTTGTTGTATTGGATCTTTCCATCTGGAAAATGAAGCACCTTTTTGGACAAGGTGTCTGCCTCTTCATTTTCTTCCCTGTAGATTTGTGCGAAATTGATAAAGCTGAAGATATGTTTCAACACCCGCACTTGGTCCAACCAACCCAAAAGCGAGGAGACTTGAAGAGTCCCCTTATTATTTAGCCAATCGATCACAATATTTGAATCACCAAGACTTGGATATGCTCAATATCCAAACGTATAGCCAATGTTAAAGTAACACACACACCCAGGAGCTTAGCTCTAGTATTTGTACCTGGACCGCAATTTAGAGTCCACCTGTAAATAATATTTCCAACTATTTTTATAATGCCTCCAACTCCACTCATGAGACCATTTGCTTGTGCCACTCCATCAAACCATGCTACAAAATTCGAAATGAAAGAATGATTTTGTTTTAGTTTAGGCATCTTTCTTGGCAGTGGCTTACTTCCACTCATGCTTTCTAAGAAACCATATACTCTACAGGCAGTCCCCAATAAGGAAGGGGCATGAGAATCAAAGATGCAAGAATTGAGCTCCAACCAGATGTACCAACAAACCAAAGAAGGGAGAAAGACAAAGGATTTCTCCTGTTTTGTCCAAGTTTCAAAACGACTCGAAATAGAGTTACCACTCCAGAAAGTGTTCAAGCTGAAATTTGCAGTGAGAAGTTGCCAAAGATTTTGTACAAATGGACAGTTGAAAAACATATGTAACCACGTCTCCTCCTCCAAAAAACACAAAGGGCATATTCTAGGGCCAATCCAACCTCTTTTCTAGAGGTTTTCCCAAGTTAAGAGTTTGTTTTTAGCAACCAACCACATAAATAAATTTATTTTGTAAGGAAGGTCCCAGGACCACAAATGTTTACGCCACCCTGCACTCTGAAGAGGCCATAACTTTTTTGACAGAGCAATATAGACATTTTTAACAGTAAGCAAACCCGAATGATCCCCACCAGTCCAAAGTAACAAATCATCTGTAGGCTGAAGAAGGATGCAAGAGGAAACCCGTGCCTTGCAGAAAGTGGTCCACTCTGTAGCCAAACCGCCCGAAAATCCCAAAGAAGAATTGCCTTTCTAGTGTTCCAAAAGAAGGCCTGAAGTATCCCGAGCTTTTTCTTGATACATATAGTGGATACTTTTAATCTTTAAGGCCAGAAGGAGCTCTCGGGAGAGAAGCAAGGAATCACACAACCCCATAATCTTATCCAAACCAATCAAAACCGATTGACCATTCCCCGACTGCAAGCTAAGCCAATGTGTGATAAGAGGGAGCAACTTCAGTAAATTATTCCAGGTTTGAGAGGCTAAAGATTGCATAACAATTGCTAATCGAATCCAGGTAGCGACCGAAGTATAAGGAAGATACATATCCTTGATCACCCTATGCCATATATTGTCTTTCGTTAACACCCACCAAAGGGAATTCGCAGCCAAGTCACAACTAAAAAGGAAAATGTTTCTAATACCCCACCCGCCCATAGACTTGGGTCTAGCTAGTATATCCCGACTAACTAGATGGTAATGCTGAGTTGAACAACCACCCGACCAGAGAAAATCAAAGATTAAAGACCTGATCCTTGAGAGCACAGAAGCTGGGATCGCCGCCAAAGCCATCCAATACACATGCTACGATTCTAGGAAAACCTTAACAAGGGTGCAACGACCGCCAAGAGATAACCAACGGTTACACCAGTGGCTAATCCTATGTTCAAATTTCTTTAAGAGCCATCTCCAGTCTTCAAAGGTCGACCTTTCCGATTTAAGGAAATAACCCAAATACCTAAAACCTGCTGACAACTCCACATAAGTGATCTCAAAAGATTCCTTAAGCCTTTGCAAGTCCTCCTCACATAAACCTGAATGGTGGAAAGTAGAATTTTCTAAATTAACTTTAAGGCTCGATGCATAGCAGAAAAGCTCCAGTAGCGATTTAATTAGCATCCATTCCTCAAGTGATGCCTTTGTCATAATAAGGATGTCATCAACAAAGATAAGATGTAGAATATGGACAACCCTTGAAACCTTAACCCCCAACAGACCACCTTCGAACTGGTTTTTTCTCAGCAGAAGGCTAAGACTTTCCATGACTAAGATGAAAAGCAAAGGCGAAAGCGGGCAACCTTGCCAAAGAACACGTTCTCTTTGAAAAAAGGAAGAGGTCTCACCATTTATCAAAACTGCAAAAGATGCACTGACAACACATCTCATGATCCAGTTGGTCGAAAGAAGACTTAAGCCTGTTTTGATGAGAATTAGGCGAATGAAGTCCCGATTGACACAATCATAGGCCCTTTTTACGCTGAGTTCCAGGATGAGGGCTTTTAGCTTCTTTTGTTTAATGCTATGTAAACACTCTTGCGTAGTGCCAATGGAATCCAATATTTGGCTACCTTTTAGGAAGCCAAGTTGTTCGCCAGATAACATCCTTGAGAAGATAGGCTTCACTCTGTTTGCAATTACCTTCGAAATTAACTTATAGCATAAGTTGCAAAGCGAAATGGGCCTAAAATCACCAAAGATAACATGTTTATTCACCTTTGGGATCAAATCCAGAAAGGTAGAGTTTAGAGAGGAATTTACCTTCCTCTTAATCCTAGAATCCTCAACAAGTTCCAACGGATCATTTCCCAGAATATAAAAAAAGTGGAGAAAAAATTCCCTCGTCCAACCATCTGGGCCTGGACTTTTGTCCTTTGAGAACAACTTTAATGTATCTAAGATCTCCTAAAGTGAACAAGGACGGTGAATAAGAGCATAATCCTGCTCCGTGACAAAGTTGGAGAATAAGTTAACCAGATTTAATTGGTCAATCGAGGCAGTAAAGTCAACTGCGTTAAACAAACCTTTAAAGTGCCTAAGGATTCTTTTTATGTCCTCTATGTGATTGACCATAATCATCAATGATCTCCCAAATGTGTTTTTTATTTCTGTTTGAATTAATAATATTGTATTATTATTATTGCATTATTAAAGAATAATATTATATGGGTTATTTAGAATGGTTGGGTAAATTTTATTTTTATTAAAATTGAATACTTTATATTTTAATACTTTAGTTTATATAGTTTATATGATAACATATTTTCAAATTAATACTTTAACACTCTAGCGAGTTCAATGGTCCCATCTAGTTATAGTCCATTTCTAAATTTACTTGGCAGGGACAAAGTTGCCATGAAACCCTTGTTATTTTATGCCTCCAACAGTATATAACTTTCGTTTGGGCGTTGACTATATATCACTTTTACTTTGACTTATCCTTATGCATCCATTTAACCAAAGTTTGGAAAAAGACAAAGTAAAATTAAATTTCAAATATCATTTATCTGCTTTATTATTGGTCAAAAAATTTGATGTCTTATTGCTGCCTTCACACCTCCCAAGGTTATTGTAATGAATATTTCTCCTCCCAGTTATGTAAGGGACGACCCATTCCTCAATAACATCACTCTAGGTGGTTCCGTGTTGTAATCGAGGCTCATCGTTGGGCCAACTCCCCACCGCCTCATCGAAAATCTTGCAAACCTCTAGGTAGCAATGCTTAAAGCATATACAACATGCAAGTAAAGGTGGCAACCCACATCTACAACATGCAAAAACATGACCTTTCCCTCTGCTCGAGTTGACTGCCTTTGCTATATTTTACTGAGTTGATCCATTAGTTTGAAAGCTTGCAACAACCCTTACGGTTCCAACGGCCTGTAGGGGCATCTTTTGTCTCATCTCCCTTATTCCTTGATGTCTATTGTCTCCAATAAGCAAGTGACGACATGAGACCTGCACGAATTGTTTCATTCACTAAGAAATCTAGTATAGATCATTCATCTATATGTACATAAGGAACTATTATCTAACCGTGCTGACCCAATTGATGGACCTGCCCAGATATGGTTATGAAGTGTTGATCTTCGTTCTAGTTCGATTGCAATGAGTAGAACCATCTAAACGGTCTGAATAGGAAAAAACCACGTGGATATAGTGGATATTGGATATTGACATCCATGAAAAAATAAAACCATACCAGCAATCCATTATCAAACCCTAAATAAAAAATAATGGCAACATTTATCCACCATAGTGTTAAGTAACTTACCATTATACAACAATGGGATTTTTACCTTAATAAGCAGAATTCCACAGTTATTAACGCTTCCTAAATCAATCTTTGAAAACTTTTTGCAGAGACCAATGCTTCCTATAGCCACAATCAACATAGAGTTGGAATAAAACTTTGAAAATGTATGCAGAGACCTAGGATTCGAACCATTGAAGTAATTGTAAATCAACAAAATAATGACAAGTAAATGACATACATACCATCAATTTACAAGTTGGTAAACTAACATACATGCAAGCAATTCGACTAAGAATGTTTTTTTAAATGTGACATGGACAACAAATCATACCGAGTGATGGCTTTCTATTGAAGTAATATAGAATTTAATTTTGAAAAAACTTTGTGCAAAACTTTTCATGATTAACGCATGCAATTGAATTAAATTATACATATGTGGATGACAATAATAATTATTTGCACTCGATGGCAATGCAAATCTCAAGATAACACCAATACACATTGATAAGTTGAAATAAATTATATTAAAGCATTAATATCCTGAAACAAATCTTCAGAACACCCACTTAGACCTCTGATTCACTTTGGCACCCAAAGCCATTGGCCGGAACTTGGTTCTAATTCCAAATATGATCATGATGCTTTTGGGTTTACATAGAATTGTTTATTGTTTATAATTTTTAAAATTTACATTTGAACTCTTCATACCTTTATTGTTTATAATTTTTAAAATTTACATTTGAACTCTTTATACCTTTATACTAGAACATGAAATCATTGAATCATTGTTTGTGGATTGTGCCTTGGTCGAGCATTTGTATGTGAGATAAAGATGTTCTATGCAATAATTAATTATAATAACTTAACCTTGTTATGTTGATTCTAAATGTTTATTACCGTTCTTAAATATTTTAAATGTTTATCTTAAATTTCAATTCTTAAATTTGTTATTAAGCAAATATATTTTATATTTTGAAAAGTAAACTATTTTAATTATAAATAACATTATTTCTCTCTTTCTTAAAAATATAAAACACAAATATACAATGAACTTTAAACACACAATCAACAAATCTTTGTAACTCTACATTAACTTTCCTTCGACCTCTTCAAAGAAATACATATCAATAAGTATGTGTGTGACACCTCAATTCTAAAAGAATGTAAGAACAAAATCTAATGATTAACAACATACAATGGGATGCTTATTGTTGAATGTGTGTTGATTTATCAAGCAACAAGTTTTTATTTTTTTAACAAATGTTGCATTGCAACTCCGTCCCTGTTGAACAATGTTGAATATATACAAAATTTATTATGCATGTGTTGCACCTTGTAGGGATTATTGAATAAAACGCTACTAAGCCGACCAATTAAGCACTGGTTCGATTTATTAAGCTGAGTTACCCAACCCACCATCCAAAAATGGCTGAACTTCTTTAGTCATAAGCTGATACTACACTTCACACCAACTTTGTAGTTACTCATCAATTTGTTAAACATAATGTAACCTCAACAGTTTGACTGTACACTGCCAACTGTCCTAGCCAGCTGTACTTTCTATTCTTGTTTAGCTTGAGCCTATTTAGCTCAGCCATCTCCCATTGCATTGTAACTTCTTCAGATTAACTTCTTCATACATTCCAATATAATGTTCTATTCTTTTTCTCTCTGAATTTCTCTTTGCTTCACAATTTGTCATGGTATCAGAGCTACAACAGTAAGCCTCTTCACACAGTCCGGAGAGCAACACGATCCTCACAGTGCAGAGCTTCACGGATCTTGAGAGAACGCGACACAGACTTTTCACAAGGCTTGGAGAGTTGTCTGCAATACTCTCAAAAGATCAACGTAGGAAGCTTGCGGAGGAAGCAACGAGTATTACGCTCGAAAGAACGAGGAAAAAGAGCACGCAGAAGAAGAAACAGTAAAGATTCTTGTAATCTTTTCAAGAATCATCAAGATTTATGAAGAAGAGCTGCAGAACGGAAGATCATTTAAAGAACTCGAAGAATTTGTGAAAATTCATTAAAGATTCCTGCAGAAGGCAGAATCGCTTAAAGTTTTTCGAAATTCACACAAATATGTCAAAGATTGAAGCAGTGAAAAAAGAAATCGTGTATTTCTTTCAAATCTTTGAAAGATTCACGAATCTTTCTTCCACAGGAGTAAAGAACGCGTCTCAAGTGCAAAGAATCGCCATTGAAGTCGTAATATTCGTCCTGCGAATGAATCCAGAGTGGGAAACCAGTTCAGAAGGGACGAAGAGAGCGCGAAAAAGGCGAAAGAATTTCAAGCCGTTAGATCTTGCGCAGAGGATCGATAGTCGTTGGATCAACGAGAAGGTGCACGAGCTTTAGTCCTATGGAGCGCCAAGGAGAAATTCTTGACTTGTGAAGTCACGACATCATCTGGACCGTCCATCCTAGACTGTTGGATCGAGAAAGATCGTGAGCAGTCGATCTGATCTCATCGCAAAATTGGGAATCGAGAATTGGACGAGCAAAGGAGACTGCTCTCCAAAAACTTCGATATGCGATATCGCAAAATCCCGAGAGGACCTGTGAGCCGTTCATCTCAGAGGACAGGTGGCAGCAGATCTAGGCCATCACTCCATCGACATTTCGGAGTTCGGGATATCGGAGGTCTCGTTGACAAAAGACACTCCACGACGAAACTCGCGAAATCGTGATTCATGATATCGTGATAAGATCATAGCCGTCCATCTCAGAGGACATGTGGCAGTAGATCCAAGTGTGGTCAAATCAACATATTGGTGTTCGCGGTTTTGAAAGACCGTCGCAACATGAGTTGAAACTCGCGAAATCGTGATTCCCGAAATAGCGATAAGATCGCAGCCGTCCATTTGTTTGGACACGTGGAGGACATCAAGCAAACCGTCGGCCTTTCGGCAATCGCGGTTTCAAGTTGTCAGAGAAATTTGGAGTCGCAAGTCGCGAACTCGCGAAACAACGTGGGCCGTCCATCTTTCAGGGACGCGTGGCGTAAATCCGAGGGCTCGTGAAAAGTCCCGATAGGGGAGAGTCCATCGGCACATCAGGATTCGGCAAATCGTGAATTCTGAGGATAAGAAGCACGAGCATTTCAGAACTCCGAAGTCCGAAATCCCGACAGGAGGTAAACTCTGTCGTGGGGCCCAGCTGACGTCATCTCGTCAAAATCGTGGGATCGGGAATCTCCACAGTGAAATCCTCGATGCAGATTTGAGCCGTCCATCTGTTGGGACGCGTGGCAGGAATCAAGTCCACCGGCATTACGGGATTCGAAAAATCGCGGATCCTAACAACGAGACGTCTGGTGCATTTGAAGTCTCGATATCGCGAGAAGGGATCAGGACCGTCCATCATAGGAGGACGCGTGGCGCAAATCGAAGCAATCAGGAAAAGTCCCGAAAGGACAGCGCCATCGGTAAATCGAAGATCGGGGAATCGAGGAGTCAAAAGAACTTGTCATCAGGGTTCACGAAGTCCCGATTCACGACATCTCGATAAGATCTGGACCATCAGATCACATAAGATCTGGACCATCAGATCACACAAGATCTGGACCGTTGAATTGTCCAAAGACAATTTTTCGCATTTCGGCGATTTGAAAGACAAAGAGCCGGAAAAGCCCGTAGCGCCTTAACATTAAAGCGCGTGGTCACATTGCACGGCGACAAAGGCCAATTCAAGGTCGATAAGCTCTCTTCGGCCATCGACAAATCGACATTTCGGCGATCAGAGGTAAATACGAAATTTCCCTCTATTTTTTCTGCCAATTATTTTTCTATGGCGTCGTCCAACAATTTAGGACCAACTCAGGGTCCGATTCTTCTGGGAAAGAATTACTAGTTTTGGTCTCTTCGAATGAGACCATTTTTGCAAGCACAAGAGTGCTGGGAACCCGTGGATCTTGGATATGTGGAACTAGATCCAACCGCCCTCACTGCCATGACAAATCCACAGTGAATTGCTCAGGCAACGCAAAGAAACAAAGAAAATAAAGCTAAATTCTGGATTCAAAATTCTGTGGATGACTCGATTTTTTAAAAAATCACAGGCGCTAGTACTTCCAAACAAGCCTGGGACATCCTTAAATCTTCCTACCAAGGAAATGACAGGGTCAAAACAGTTAAACTACAGACCTTGTGGACGCAATTCGAGACTCTAAGGATGACAGAGTCCGAAAATGTGGATCAGTTCATGACCAGAGTCATGGGAATCGTGAACCAGATCAGACTGATTGGTGAAACCATCATTGATCAACGAATTGTTGAGAAACTTCTCAGAAGTTTACCAAA
>ML792242.1:182474-214633 GCA_009831015.1 Picea engelmannii | reverse complement strand
TAACTTCTTTGCTATTCCATCCAAATGGTAGAGAAATATTATCATGGTGTAGATATTTCTCCATTTTTATCTTCCATAGTTGGTAGTTTTGTTCGTTAAACTTCTCTACCTTGAACTTTCCTTCTTCTTCCATTTCTCCCACTCGATCTAGGAACCCTCCTTTCATGTGATTTTATTGGCCAAATAGACCTTCAAATCTGATACCAATTGTTATGAATATGATTATAGAGCAATAATAAATAAAACAAATCAAAATGAATGTGGAAATAAAACATATAATAACATAATACAAGAGATACATTGATATATGTGTTTCACCTGATATGGGTTACGTCCACAAAGAAACAACTAATCCTTCCTTTATTTTGTCCAACAAAATGAAGGGATAAAACATGCAACACATCTACTACAACCTCATCTTCACTCTCTCAAAATCACAATACTCTCTCTCACATTGTATGAACTTCATCATTACAATAAAATATATAGGATCTCGTGGAATCCAAAATCCCTAATCCATTGTCCTGGATTAGATTACAACATTAATTCCTTAACTAGAATTAGAAAACCATGGGCTAAAAAACTATGTGCCGAAACCACCCAAAATACATGAAAAAATTTTCCCAAGTTTTTTTTCTTGGGGTTTCCCCCCTTGTGAACCCCCAACTACACTTGACAAAATGAAAAATGTGTGGGGATAATCATGAAAATAATACAATACAAACCCCCACCAGGGATTGGGATCCAAATGTGGTTGAAACAGGACCTCTAAATTGGGAATATAATCAGGCTCCACAACCAACAAGTGCCACTTAGGAGAACAAATTATACAGGCCTCCAAAACCTCCTCCAAATCAATCCATCCAACCTCCCTCACTCCTCGAAGTACTCATTTAAAATTTTGACAGAGGTCTGGCTACTGCACCCGAAGCCCTGCCTCTGGCTATGATACTCCCTCATCCCTCATATCTTCCTACTATTGGTGCACATGTCCAACCTTTGCATTATGACGACCTCATCATTGTCCCACTCTCACGGGCTCTCCTCGACCTGTTGCTATCGACTCACCTGTTGGCGATGGGATTTCCCTCACAATAGGAGCCTCTTGGCCTCATGGTCCCACATATTTAATCACAAAATATATTACCCATTAGTAATGTGTCAGAAGATAAAAACATGAAATAAAAATCAAAATCAAACATAAAATACACAAAAATATACGTAATCGCCTCATTGATCCCAATCCTCACTCGGGGAGAATATCATATATGGATCATGTTGATAATCCATACCATCATACGAGTACTCAAGAATAATATATAGGATCTTCCCCCACCACCACTGATATGGGAGAGTAAAAATACTCCCCACCATCTCACCCCCCTCTCAGATGAGGAGCTCCCCCCACCATCTCATCTGGGGTTGGGTCGGCCCAACCACCTCTAAGAGGATCTGTTGGCATAGGATCACCACCCATTCAAGGAAGAAACAATAGAGGATGCAACCAAAGGTGAATTCCCCCTATTTTGTTTATAACACTATGTCATCTACGCAAGCATGTCTTGCCTCATCAGAAAGTCCCAAGTGTAATGATGGCCCTAGAGCACATGCTCCATAATCTACATATAGGAACTAGTAATATTTTTCATGCCTAAGGATCTGCATATCCATACCACCATCATTACCACTACATGAGGGACAAAATTTTGGATACGTGAGATCCGAATGGAACCTCCACTCACTCCATCATCATTGATATAATACTAGTTATCCAAAGCCTATATGGTGGTCCTTCCCTTCATTCGGGGGATTACCTTTGGAACCTCTCCTTGAATGGAGAGCCCATTTAAAAAATATAAGTCAACCTCATCCAATATATTGAGCATCTAACCCCTCACCTCAAACGTCTGATGGTTTGGCCTCTACATCGCAATAAAAAAAATGCAAAAACTCCTCCTAGGAATGCAAGAATAGACACTCAAGGAATTTGAGAAGGCCATAGTCGGGAATCTAAAACCTCACATATGGGCATGCCTAAACTATTATATAGAGGGAATAAAAGTTTCAATCTCACTATCTAATTGACACAATTTCTATTTGTAGTGTCGATATATATACATAAGAGGGTGAGTCAATATCTAAACCTCATAAAAAAATCACAAATTTCACATTTGTCATGCATTTTGCACGGCTGTCTCACCTAACAGTTTCACAAACCATTTCCACACTATTGTTTATCAAATACGCATGCCATCTATGCCACTTCTATCCATCCAAATGTGTTTACCTATGCAACTATTATCTCAACAATTGAATTGTTCTCGGCATGACTGTGCAGTCCCTCATCGTACAGTATGGCACGAGAGACTGGAATACAAGTTTGTAAAGCTACGTGGGTGTATTCAGATCACCCATGCAGACCATACAGACACCCTAAATAAGGGGCCATACATTCCTTCCCACCACCCCAAGTAAAAAATTGAATGCATAAATGAAACAGGGGAGTCAGGTGATATGACCCTAAGGGGGAAATAAATGAGGTTAAATGTATATGATATGACCCCAAGGGAGGGAATATAGGGGGTTAAATGTAAATGTATATGTAATAAGGTCATATTAATAATAAATGGGACACATGTGCAATGTGTGAATAGGTATATATAGAGATCATGTAGCCATTATTGAAGGGATGTGAATTGTGATGTATGAATGTATTGAGGTACTTGGAGTAGGTTCTCCTATTCTTTAAGGAATTATTGTGTAACTCATATCTCTTATATATCTTGGAGTTTTAATCCACTCTCACATTGGTGTACATGGTGTGTACTTATGTTCTATTATGATATTTTTAAGTAGTTGGTTCATAAAATTTGGTTTGATAGCATCAATCCTAGGGTTTTGTTGCTTCAAGCGAGTCATCTTGGATTTTTCATTATAATTTTTTTTTGTAAAGTTTTAGACTATGCAATTTTTAGGAGATTAAGAAAACATACTGAAGTTCTCTTGGTCAAAATTTTAGGTTACGGGTCCTTTTACTTTCATATATACATCCTATGGAATTTAGGGCATTTTACAAGCCTTGAAATCAGTCTCAAACGAGTCATATTGAGAAATTTACTATAACTTTCTTTTGGTGTATTTTTAGACTGTGAGATTATCAGTATCCTAAGGATACATAACTAAGTACTTGTGATAAAAATTCATAGTTTGTCTCCTTAATTTATGAGATATAGGCTATGGAAGGTAGGGGTATTTGACTAGTCCTATAATTAGTCTCAAACATGTGTTCTGAGTAAAATAGTCATATATTATTCAGTGAAGATCAAAATTTAGTTAAAATAGTTTCATTGGAAAGAGGACAGTTTATAGTATTTTTGGTACAAATTTCGTAATCATATCTCAAATATTAGAGATGTGGCATTATGTACAAGTTCACTCTCTAGAAAAGGAAAAAAATCAGCAAGTTTTGTGAAAGCTTGATCTAGGTGGATATTGGTGGCCACCCACCTATTCCATTTGGACCCCCACCATTGTTTCTTTCAGTTTTTCAGTTTCCACACAGTTTACTATTTTTAGCAGTTTTTCGGGTCCTGAACTTCTGGAGCCATTTTGAGGCCCTAAACGACGTTTATATGACTGGATTGTAGTGAAAAAAACCATTTCGTAAAATAACTAAACAACGCCATTATTTTTTATGGACAAATCTGGATCTGAATGAGATTTGTATGAAGAGATGAAAGTGTCATCCGGGTATTCGGATATCCAGAGTTTCAGAATAAAGTGCATATTTTTTCCTCTGAATCCATATATAATGTGATTTGACGAAGTATATCTGGATATCCGATTATATTGACTTGTCCAAAAGGAAAGTCTTAGGATACCAGATACAATCCATAAAGTGCTTAAGAAATTGTTATCCAACTTAATGGAGTTAAACATTTTCTTGAAATTTAGCCTCTTATGCTTGCGAACATAATTTATTCTTTAAAATTTTAAAATAAAAATGAAAAACCAAATAAATAAGAAGAATTTTAGTAGGGGATCCATTATCTTGAATAAAAATTCATACAAATAATGGGGGTTGTTGTTTTTCTACAACAAAAAGATGAAAAAAAAAATGGTCAGAAAAATAACCTTTAGAATAACTTCCCTATGCATTATGTGGTGAGTAAAAGCATTATACTCACCACTTCCTACAAATCATGGATTTAAAAAGGATGAAGGAATCTATGACCACTCAAGGGTCCCCAACCCCTTAGGGTACCTTCCAGACTTGACAAAATTTTCCTCAACCTCTACCTATAGTAGTCTTGTAGAACTCCTCCAACAAGGATTTGTGGCTATGAAAAAAGAAACTAGGACCCTTGCTCAACCAATGGGACAATAACCAAACCTGGGCCAAGCTCAACCAAACAATTCCTCTAACTGTAGCATCCTCGTGAACAACAAAATATCCATCTACAAACTTGTAACTGTAAATACGATATGCCTCTCGACTTACCTATGACCACATTAGATGCCACCCAATCACCAACTAGTACACCTTTGATGATCCCATGTCCTATTGGTAACCCTACTCCATGAGTACCAAAGGTGCCTCTACGACGTACTGTTCATAACCCACACACACAAGAAAATCATAGTTATAGCATCATGGATTACCTGGATCATTTTGTTGCATCCATGTCCATACTTGAGGTCTTGAAAACATGATCCGATATTTTATGTGAGAACTTTCTCCAAAAAAATCTACGATGAGGATATTTTACTGGTGATTAATTGCATGTGAACATGAGCAAATAATTTCTAAGCATTTCATATGAACATGAACAAATTTGTCATAATTGTGTGCATATGTATAATTAAATCTCTACTTAATAAAGCGAGAATGCAATCAAAACTCACACATATAATTTGACACCCATGTGATAACGGAGTTCACCAGACATCTTGGCTACGTCTTTGGATCTGCTTGGAATACGATTCACTTTATTATCCTTCCTATAGCAAGGGGTTGAAACCTTCTCACAAAATGTAGCACATGCTCCATAAAGGATTGAAAACCCATAGCAACCTTCTCTTACACAAAGATAACTTAAGGCTCTCACACAAGTGACATTTCTTTAGACACTAGAAGGACTAAATTATTTTCTTCCAAGCTCTCTTGTGCTCTCTCTCCCAACTCTCTTCAAAGAGCTTACATAAGGAATTTATATAGTTTCCTTAGCTCCATAATCTTGTTAGCATCAATATTTTTAGGGTAAAACTTAGAGTTTGTCTAAAGTTTTAAAAGTCATGACATGGTCTTGGGAAGATCAAGGCATTCCTAAATTGAGTCACAATTTGTGTATATAGGTTTTCATGGGATGTCTCAAGAAGCCTTGGGTCATTGATAAAATAAAAGGGTAAGGTGCATGAAAAATAAGAGTAAAAATCACAAGGTTGAGTCAATGGTTTGTATATTTCATCATATATTATCAAAGTGAAGAAGTCATTTAGAATGTCCATAAGTGGTTTTTCATCATGAAAGGTTTTGTAAGGGTCCTTGTCTTGAGACTAAAATGATTTCATATAAGGGAAATAATATGTCATATTCAAGTCATAAGTTTAGGAGGGAGGTCTTGTCAAAGCATCATTTGGGGTATAATCACATGAAATAATGTTAGTACAGTTGCTTGATGGTTATTTGTGGCATCTGTACCTTGGAAGGGTCAAAACTAGGCACGTTGTGCAAGTCACTTAAATGATGCAAAGAGGTATTTTCAATTCAAACGAGTACTATTCCCTCTCAAACCTCTTCACATCAAATCCAATATCCTTATCCATCATCCTTCATCCCTATGCACACCTTCTTGACCTGCAAACTGGTTTGTGGCCTCTGAAGCAAACTCCCAAAGCCTCTATTACACAAACCTTGTTTTTTGCGCTACACATCTGTTGTGCAGACTTGCACACTACGCAAATCCCTTGCTATGCAAATCCCTTGCTACGCAAATCACAATGCTTATGTTTTCTCTCCTCACCTCATACCTAGTCACCCGCTATGATAAACACATTTGAAACTTGACTTCCCACACATTGATATCCTGCTAAGTCACTTCCCTATCACGTAGTGAAGCTCTCATGTTGTTTTGAAACAAACCCTAGCTCTGTTAGGCTTGCTGCGCAAGATTACCTGTTAGGTGTTGAGTATTTCTCCTCGTGCCACAGATTCACATCCACCTTCCATATTTATTCATTCAGCCATGACAACACAGGAGAAAAAGAAGCACATAAGAGGGAATGTGTTAATATATGAGCCAGAAAGCCTTAACTTGATGAACTCAGACCCTGTGTTCAGAGTTTCTTTTGAGCGGGCTGGATGAATTCAATTTTGTGAGAAAATTCAAGGATACAACTAAGAGATGAAAAACGATTTTCCCCTCAATTACAATGGTATTCAGACAACAGTTGTTAGGGTCATCTTCCCAGTATCAGAGGAGTCAAGAATTGGTGCTATAGAGATCCCAATCCTAGGGGAAAGATGGTTTAAAGGTATGCCTTTGGATTATGTATTTTACATTGATTTCCTTAAGCCTAAATACAAAAGTCAAAAGATAGGAGCCACCATTCCCAGGGAATATGTGCTAGAGACCTATGATACTCCCTAGGAATGGTGGCTCACCAATTTAAGAGAATCATGTTCCACTTCTCCTTAGTGAAGATACTAGTTGTTGAACAACTCAGAAAACTAAACAGGGACTGGGATTCTTTCTTGTCCTCGGCTAATATTCCCCTTGACCCCAAAAGAGATACCCCATTGTCTGTTGAAAGATTGTCTCCCAGCAGTTCAGGTCAAAAGGGAGAAAGTGCTACTGATCATTGCAAAGGAAAGGAAGTTTAAGGATCTCCTCCAAGACAACTAGTTCCAAAAAAGGGTAGGAAGCTTTTGTTAACTAATGAACCAAAAGAGACCCAAACACGTAGAAGGCCAACCACAAGGTAAGAAAAAAGAAGGATTCCTACACCAATAGTCCATACATAACATGTTGAGGTTGCAGATCAGGAGATGGATGAAGGCCAAACCAAATCAAGAGATAAAAACTTAGAAATTAGGGAAATGCAACAACAACTCAAAGAGGCTCAGCATGTGATTGCTTAGTTTTATCAAGAAAACAGAGACCTGAAGAGGAATCTAGATGAGAGAGGTTATGAGGAATAAACACCACAGATCAAGACAGATCCTAAAAGTGAAACATCCAAGGGAATTTTGAAAAACCTTGAGACCACAGTTGTAGCCAAGCCCACAACACCTCTAATAAAATCCTCAACCAGGAAGAATATTCTAGACATATAGGGCAAGAAAGAAGCAAGTGAGAGACCTCCTACTTCACCCACAGAAGGAGAAAAGAGCATAAGATGGATTAATAAGCAATTGAGGGAAGCTCAAGATAAAATCATTAAGCTTAAGGAAGAAAAGAGGATATCATATGACAGAGCCATGAAACACTTTAAATAATGCATACTAGCCAGAGAAAAATTATGTGCGACCCTTTCCAATGCCCAGTCAAAATTGAAGAAAAATGCAACCCTGTTCAGACAAGTGGGAAATTTGAAATTGCAGCACCTAACATTGAGGAAGGAGAAAATGCATCTAAATAAAAAAAATCAATTGAATGATGAAGTCGGGAGGAGATTAGAACTACTTGCAGAAGTAGCAGAAATATGAAAGGGGGAAAACTTACAATTTTTTATTTTTTGAGGAAAAGAACCATTACCGTTGCAAACTAAATAGTGATTAAAGGAGGAATAAATTAGCTAAGATTAAACACATTGCTATATAAACATATTTTTGAAGTCCCTGTGCTTCTAATCTAGACAATTTTGACAGCGTGAGTCACCCCTTTTAGCAGCTACAATTTTTTACTGATAAAACAAGCATATACAACACTTGCGTAGTGAGCCAGGGCTACGCAAATGCTATAGTCATGTATTAATGAGAAAGACAACATTAAAATTTAATTATACTTCATTTGAGGTCAAATCATCTTTTATATCATAGGTTTCCACTTGGACCTACACAAATTTCAAGAAATCCCAGTGCGCTATGCAAACCTGCTACGCAAACGTTGTAGGTAGCATTTGTGTAGTGATAACACCAGTCCACTACGTAAGGGTGACAGAGTTACATGACAACACACCATTTCTCTCGAAGGGATCTCCAGATGAACCTGATGACTCATCCACACTTCATAATCGAATTTAGCTTGGATATTTGATTGTATACGATATGCTTGTTTTTCATTAAATAGGGTCAAACAGACTTACTATTTTTAGTAAAGTCATTTTTGAGTTGTCCTCTTCTATTGTAAATAGATCCACTATTGTAGTCAGGAGGAAATCGACCCTTAGTAGCCTAGAATGGCAAGCAGGTTTTTATATATATGGATCATTTTGATGTAAAAAGAGGTGAGTTGGCATAACTATAGTATTTTTTACCTTCATTGTAAATCTTTGAATCTGAATGGAATGAAATGCAGAAGTCCTGAACCTTCATGAAAGAGATTCTAATGGTGATGAGTTGACAATGTGTTCCTTGTATTTTGTATGTCTCTCTTGTGTCTCTACTTGCATCTCATTTTTTACTTTGTTTAAATTGATTTTTAAGAGTTAGAATTCATCTAAAAGGTGCTATAAACTCAAAGAATTTAAACTTTTTCCTTTTCTTCCTAATTAGGTTAGAATTCATCTATATGATGCTTTGATGTTGTGATGTGTTGCTTTCTTCCTCTTTCACCCTCTATAACCATTTTAAACTAGAAGTTTTCATTCACCAAATTTAGCCTATGTTCCTTCGTGAGGTTCTATCTACTCGACATCAGTTTTATTTGTTTTCAATATTTGACTCCATATCCCAAAAAACATCCTTCTCCTCCTTGCCAAAAAAACTTTATTAAATCCACTCAAAACTTTAAACCCTAGCCATTATTTTATCAAGAAATACCATCTATCAAAGACTAAGTGACAAGAGAGAGCCCTCTCTGAACTGAATAGGCTAGTACCCAGCTCTAAAGAGGTTTGTGGTTACCTTTCTAGGTTGTTTCTTCAGCCAAAACAATTTACTCAGTGTTAACAAATCCAAAGAGACAAGATCCACAAATTTAAGATCTAATAACAACTCAAAGGAAAAAATGAGAAAGAATCTTAAACCAGGCTAAGAGACTCTTAACCTCCCCCTTAGACTAGGAAACTACTTAGGATATAATGAGTAAGAATCCCAAACCAATTCATGAGACTACCAACTTCCCCTTAAAACTAAAACTAACTTGTGAGGTGGATTCTCACACTTAATTTAATTTCCTTTTACAAATTCAATGAAAAATACATGAGCACATTATGGTCAAAAGTATTAATCATTTATAATTAATCATTTCTCATTTACCAAACTTCAATGAGATTTAGCCTTGCTGTGTAAAGTGTAATACACCTTGTCCATAATACTGCAAAAAGTTGTTTGATACTTCTTCATTGGAAGTGGAGATCCTCCTGGATCATACCTCCCCACAAAAAACACTTTTGGTCCTCCAAAAATATAGAGAGAAACTGTAACTTGAATTTTCATAACTACTTTTACCAACTTCTAGGAAGAGTTTTACACTCCACGATGCACTTCCAAACTACTCGATCTACATAACAAATGTCTCTGAAAATCTGTACCCTTCTTCTCCTTCACCTTTGTACTTCAGAATGAGGATGGCGATGCCAACACTTGCATCAATGCAAATCTGTAGCTAATTCCTTGACATGCATAACAAATATCTCTGAAAGGCCACACATTTCTTCTCCTTCACCTTTGTACTTTAGAATGAGGATGTCAATGCAGACACTTGCATCAATATGAAAATATGTAGCTAACAATACATGATCACAATTTTTCAAATTTCAAAGAGTACCATACTTGCCAAGAATTTATAAAACACTCATGGACAAGTTTACAATGTTGCCAACTAGGTCTTACGCAAAAATAATGTCTCTCACTCAACATTGGCTACATGACCCATTACAAGGCTTAGGCACAAGACATAATGCCTCTCATTCTCATCATCACTTTGAGGTAATATTGCATAAAAATGCCACTAGTGGTTAGATTCTATGATCTCAAACCATTTACAAAGCAAAGCCTTGTTGCAGTAATACGTATAACACATAAAGTGTTTAACTATCAGGAAGAAATGGTTACCACGATCCGCCTAATCACGCGATTCACACAAAAATATTTATACATAGATTTCACTAATGGCTCGAATTACACACAGGGCCTTCACAATGTGAATCGAGGCCAGAGGGTTTTGTGCACGAACCTCGTGCACTGTGTATGAGCGCTACGCTCCGTTAACTTTGGAACCAATTTTCAATCTCGTTAACTTTGGAACCAATTTTCAATCTCGTCGGTAATCACAATCGCCTGATCCCAACGTGGATGTTCGAATATTGACAACTCAAAATCGGTGTTGAAATCCCCTAGTTTTCTCATCACCCCACTTTATTTGGGATTGACTACAGATCTGGTCCAACGGTTTCCAACTTGATTGATTCCTCCATGCTATTCATGACCATCTGATCAAGTCAACAACACCCAGATGGGTCTCTCCTCCTCCTTGAATTGATACAGGCTATGTGGCCGTGGCAGACTAGGTTGGAGCTAATAAATGCCATGAAACCCATGTAGCCACAGAACTTTGCGATGAATATAGTGGCGTGACTTTGGATATCCAGGGATTCGATCCATTGAAGACAAGGATGAAGAATGCAAGTATCACTGCAATTCCATATAGTTTCACCGAGAAGGTTTGCCATAGACATAATTTTCAATTGAGGAAAGTAGTTTTCCTCTTTAGCAGGTACCATGTTTTTAATAATAACCTCCAGGAAAAGACCTCCCGATAGCCTTTCAATTGCACGCGGATTTCAAACAACATGTGTGCAACATGCATAAACTTCTCTGACACCCTCTTCACGTAATAATACGACTCCATTTCTAATTGTCCCAACAGTTGCAATCTTCATCGGTTTACCATTACGTTGCACATTGTTGTACTCTGAGATGGCAGGTAGAACTTTATCCTCTGACTATAGAAGATCACACAAAGTTGTGGATCACTTCTAGGTCTCTTCATTCTTCATCCATATGACATCACAAGGCAAATGTTATTTTCGAAAAAATTTCGCCACCTCGATACCCTAGCATCTGTGTCATAACTCTAGCAGCACTGGTGATAGTCAAGCAACCATTTTGATGGCATGAATACAGTTCCGATATCATGCGACCGAGATCCTAGAACCACAGAAATGGATCAAATGTGATAAATTGATAGACTTTCGAAGCCGAAATATTTGATGCTATGCATACACGAAATGCCTACTTATTCTGGTAGCTTTTTTATACAACAATGTTGGCATATTGGAGAAGTATGCAAGTTCAAAATCTTTCCACGCTTCGGATTAGGGAGCACCCTATGTATCATGCTTCGCCTTTGAAATTTGTATGAAAATCATCTCATTCATTATAGCATAGATATGTGAACTTTCCAACCGAAAGATTTCAATTTTGCAAAAATGCTAACAATTTCTAACCCAACCAATTTAGGGTACCTTTTTTCTGCAACTGAAGGACTGGTGCACGAACATTGATCATATTCTCCATCATCTCTTTTGCATCCTCATTCTACATGGGTTCTTTTACATGATTCTTCCTTGGTGTGCAACGAAGCTCAGGGTGAAGATTCCAACATTTCCCAATCCAGTGACCACTCATTTTGCAGTGAGTGCAATAGTTGCATGACTTCATGTCTGCCTCACCTTCATTGTATAGATATTTTCTCTTCCATCACTTTGCAACACACTTGTTGTCACAATCTTTTTGAGAAGACTTTGATTTCCTTCAGAATATCTTGCTAGATCTATCACTTTCAAAAAGTGGTGTGCCTTTATCATGTTGAGTAAGCTTTGGGGATGGTCTTAATTCCGTTTCTGGTGAGCTTCTTACTTCAGCAACTTTATAGCTCACTTCATTGCCATAACCCAAACCTACAAACCAGGGCTTTCCTACAACCTCTAGTGGTTTAATGATGACTTGGCCATTAATACCAAGACCTCCTCCTTTATACCTCATCTTCCTCAATAACTTCAAGCCAATTCCCTTGGTGTGCCTTTCAAAATCTCCAAAAGAAGATTCATCATTAATAAGGGAAGGATTTGAACATGGAGAATTCCTTACCTTCATTTCTATTTGTGACACTTGGTCATCTTCCTGAAGTTTGGCCAACTACTCCTCCTAGTTGGATGAAGTTGTAGATGAGGATTCTAGGAAACCAACTTGGTCACCTGGTTCCTGGTGAATATCCTCTAATATATGGCAATATGTGCAAGTATCAGTCTTTTCATAACAAGAACCATAACCGATATACCTTTCATGGCCACAAGTTGGTCTGGTCTTGGAGGGACTTTATGCTTTTCCTGTAGCGGAGCATTCCATAACTTTCTCCTCCATAGATTGTAGTTGTAGTTGTAGTTTTCTCTTTTTTTCTTCATATTCTTGAAGAAACATCATCAATTCAACGTTCTCTTCTTGAATGGTCTAGTTGATTTCTTCAAGCTCATGAAGCCATGCTTTCTTCTTTGATTTGCCCATGATTATTCACAATCTGTAAAACTGGTGAGAATTACTCTGATACCATACAATATTTTATGTGAGAACTTTCTCTACAAAAATCTATGATGAGGTTATTTTACTGATGATTAATTGCAAGTGAGCATGAACAAATAATTTATAAGCATTGCATATGAACATGAGTAAATTTTTCATAATTATGTGCATATGTGTAATTAAATCTCTACTTAATCAAGCGAGAATGCAATCAAAACCCACACATATAATTTGGCATTCATGTGATAACGGAGTTCACCAAAAATCCTGGATACATCCCCCGATCTACTTGGAATACGAATCAATTTATTATCCTTCCTATATCAAGGGGCTAAAACCTTCTCACAAAATGTGGCACATGCTCCATAAAGGGATGGAAACCCAGAGTATCCTTCTCTTACACAAAGATAAATTAAGGCTCTCACATAAGTGACATTTCTTCAGACACCAGAAGGACTAAATTCCTTTCTTCCAAGCTCTCTTGAGCTCTCTCTCAAATCTCCCTTCAAAGAGATTACACAAGGCACTTATATAGTTTCCTTAGCTCCATAATCCAAAGAGACAAAATCCACAAATTTATGATCTAATAACAACTCAAAGAAAAAAATGAGAAAGAATCTCAAACCAACCTAGAAGACTCTTGACCTCCCCTTGAGACTAGGAAACTACTTGGGATATAATGAGGAAGAATCCCAAACCAATTCACGAGACTACCAACTTCCCCTTAAAACTAAGAAACTAATTTGTGAGGTGGATTCTCACACTTAATTTAATTTCCTTTTTACAAATTCAATGAAAAATACATGAGCACATTATGCTCAAAATTATTAATCATTTATAATTAATCATTTCACCTTTACCAAACTTCAATGAGCGTTAGCCTTGGTGTGTAAAGTGTAATACACCTTGTCCATAATGTTGTATAAAGTTGTTTGAGACTTCTTCATTGGAAGTGGAGATCCTCTTGGATCAAAACCTATCCTTCATAAAGGAAATATGTGTTATCAACATTGCGGTTAGTCGACCCTTCCTACTTCCACCTTATTACATTTGATTTGGATAACTTATAACCTCCCCTCCCCTCCTTGGTATCTTTTCAAATCCTAGTCATTGTTTGGAACATCACCATTCACAGATGCATTGTTGATAAGGGGTCATCCACATGCATTATGTCCAAAAGTGTCTAGAAGAAGTTGGGCTACTCAGAGCCGACCTCTTTTGCTATCACCCTTCAAACCTATGATGGCTTCCCATTCCAAACTAAAGGGATTTTTCAAAACATCCTAGTATAGCTAGTAGAAAAAACAATCTTGATTGACATCGAGGTCATAGAAACCCCTTTGGACTACAACACCATCCTTGGACGTAGCTACATGTATGCGATGAGGGTAGTTTCTTCATTTGTGTTTCATACCATGATCTTCCTTCACAATTGGAAAGTCATAATTTATGGTTGACTAGTTGATTCATCACAAACCCCTCCCCACTGTGAATTTGGATAACATTCTTCACCTCATTGGGGCACAACTAGAATTTCCATCTTTCATGGAAATGGGTCTAGGTATATTTGAATACCCCTCACCCCTTGGCATATACCAGGGTGAACGACCATGTATACCACCCTCTTATTCTTCCCAAGTGTGCACTATCACTTTTGTTATGATAAAACTATCTTCCTCATTTAACCCTGAGACAACATCCATGAATGACCAAACCACATATTTATAGGCCATTCCTCACCCTCTAACCTAGATCTCGTTCTTCTATCCACCACTAGGAGTTACCACATACTAGGTACCAGCTACACTCATGCTTCACAACATGCTGTTACAAATACTTGTATGGTATATGACCCACAATATATGGTATCAGTACCTACACTTTCATCTCAAACAAATGCATTACACATGAAGATCCTAGTTCACCCATTGTTGCCACAACCTAGTCACAAAGTTAGGGGAAATAATAACAACAATGGGGGAAAGAAGGAAAAGGTTTGGGGTGGAAATACTTAGGCCACCCCTGGTGTGAAACCCCCTCGTGCTATTTGAAAAGCATGAAGTCACCCAACAAACCTGTGTCCCACCCTTATGGATTTAAGGAACATCTCCATATACCTCGGGAAACATCATTGTTTCCCATCCCTCCTATTGAAACATCCATATAACTTACAAAGGAGTTTCCCACCGGACACAATAAGGCATTGCATAACAACTTCACATGTGTTATATGTTCATAGTATGGTCACTACACCCATCACTATCCTAATCTCCCATACTTTCGAGACACATTGGAAAAATTACATCAAATGACTATGCCAAGACCCACTCAATTAGCATCACAACCCACAATATCCATAGAGTTTGTTCCCTCCAACATTTATTATGTGTCTACTTCAGTTAACTCATGGCATACTTTCCCATGCACATTATGCGGTCAATTGGACCATTTCACTTATACATTTCCTTTAATCATCGAGTATTGAACTCAAAGAATGACCACCATTCAAAATCTGTAGGAATCCTTGCACGCATCGGGGTCCCTCAACATTGTGACCACCCCCGGGGTGCTTCTAACTCTCCCATGTAGGAGTAGAAATCAACACCTTATTCTCGATGTCCTCCTTGATATAGGTACAACATGAAACATCCCTTCCTACCCCACCCAACTCCTTGGCTATCCCATGACAAGAAATACTACCTCTTCTTAGAGACCATGACACACGCATGTGTGCACACATATTTTAGACCTCCTCATCCATAGGTTCATTACCTTTAGTCAAACCATCAACACTTGTTGAGGTTAGTATCTGTCTTCCATCCAAAATAAGATCACAAGCACCATTTGGACACATGCCCATTCTGTTAGAACTACCTCAACGTTTGTTAGTTCTTCGACACCAAATGTTGTGTCACTCTCATGTGAGATGTTCAACACCATAAATCTAACTCAACCCATTCATGCCTTTGAGATGTGTCTTTTTTCCCCTTTACATGTTTTCCATTCTGATGAAGACTTTATAGAAGTGACGATGAAACCTGATTATGCTTGGGATGCAATGCACCAATGATCATTCTTTCTCCCCCATGATGCGCTTCAAACTACCACCAACATTGATGTTTGCATGGTTGAAACAAAAGAAATAATTCCTCTTGAGCATAAGGATTGGTTGAAAAATCCAATCCCCACCCCAACGCTTTTAAATAAGGTAACATGTACAACATATCCCCAACCATTAAAGTGGATTTCCATTAAACCAAGAATCACCAAAGACATCATCCTTGTCATCGCATGCTCCCGAGAGGAAGCCCTTTCTTATAAGGCTCTCTTTCAAGAGTATCAGAAGATCTTCACTTGGTCATACATATAAATTCTTGGTCTCCACCTTTCCATTGTTCAACATCGTGTCAACACATGGATCGATGTTGCATCCATTCACTAGAAGTAGCAATCTCTTCACCCATCTAAAGAAATGGCCATCAAAATTGAAATAAAAAATCTTTGCAAAGTCAATTTTATCTACCCCATTGCATACACATCATGGGTCTCTAATCATGTCCATGTCAACAAAAAATAGGGTGCCTTATGTGTTTGTATAGACTTGAGAGACTTAAACCAAGCTTGTCCCAAGGACAACTTCCCAACTCCATTCATCAATCAAGTGATTGATGCTTGTGCCAGACATGAAGTCTCTTCCTTCATGGGTGGATTCTTTGGGTACAATCAGATCTACATTCGTCATGTTGACCAATACAAAATGGAATTTGCCACACAATAGGGTACTTTCACTTATCACGTCATGTCATTTGGTATAAAAAACATTAGAGCCACTTTCCAATTGGAAATGACTTATGTGTTTCATGATCTTGCCAATCTCAACCTTGCCTACTTGGATGATCTTAAAAATTGTTCCAAGAAGTGATACCAACAATGGGAATATATTTGCATATTTTTTCAGAGGTGTCGCAAGTACAACATTCGTTTGAATCTTTTCAAATATGTTTTTTGTGCCACAACCGAGCATTTACTAGAATTCATCATATCCTAAAAAGGTATCATAGTGGACCTCCTCAAGGTCCAATCCATAAGTGAAATTCTCCCTCCCAAGACTTTGTGTCAGTGGAAAAGCCAACTTCTTATGTCGTTTCATCCCATATTACTCTCCTTGCATTGATGTTTTATTATGCCTCTTATTTCAAGACATCTCATTTCAATGGGATGACCAGGATTGAAAATATTTCGAGGCATTAAAAGTTTCTCTCTCAAAACCCCCTTTAATCAGTCCCCATGACTTCAACAAATATTACACTCTCTATCTCTCAACTTCTAAAGTATCAGTATTAGGGGTCCTCATCCAGTAGGGGGAGGATGGGGGAGAGCATGTCATTTACTATGTCAGTAAGAATGTTTTAGGCCCTCCTTTGAACTACAATCATGAAGAGAAGTTGTCCCTAGTCTTGGTTCAGACAATCCAAAAATTGTGCCAGTATGTTTTCCTACAAACAACAAAATTCAACTCCAACCCCATGTAGTACTTACTTAGCTAGAGACAAATCAATGGGAAATTCACCTAGTGGATTGTAATTCTATAGGAATTTCACTTATGATTCACCACTCCCAATATTAAGAAATAACTCATGCTTACAAATTTCATCATTGATCTACCATTTGACACCAAGGAATATCCCATGAATGAGAACTTCCCCAACGAATATATGTTTGTACTTAATTCAATGACTGATGGTATGGTGACATCCTTACTTACCTCTGCACACAAACGTTCAGTTTGCATCTCTATCAGGATGATTTTTGGTGTATCGACAACCAAGCCCCTCGATATATCCTCATAGGGGATGTTATATATTGGCGGGGATTTGACACCATATTTCATCGGTGCCTCGCCCTAAAAGAGAATGAATTTGTCCTTAAGTATTTCCACAATGGTGCTTGTGGGGGGGATTTATCTAGAATGTCTATCACCTAGAAATTTATCTGAGTGGGCTACTTTTACCCCACTTTGTTTCATTATTGTATCCAGGCAGTCAAGAAATGTACTAAATGCCAAGTGTTCACACACAAAACATGATCCCCACTCTCTCCCTTACACCCAGTCATTACAACTGGTCCCTTTTGCAAATGGGACATCGAATTTATGACATGCAACCCCCCATCCAACAATGGTCATAAGTACATAGTTGTGGTTGTTGATTATTTCACCAAATGGGTTGAATCCATGTCTAGTTTCAACAACACAGTAGATACATCTGCCACTTCTTCTTCAATCATGTCATCAATCACTTTGGGGTCCCCTAACAATTACTCTCGGACCATGGTAAACATTTTGAAAATGAAGTGTTTGAGGAATTATCCCCACATCTTTGATTCACTCATGATTTTTCTTCCCAATATTACACACAGTCCAATGGTCAGGTCGAGGTTGTCAACAAAGTTCTCAAGACCATGCTACAATGGAAAATAAACAAAAACAAAACCAATTGGAACCACATGATTTTATCCACACTTTGGGAATACTACACATCCATCAAAACTTCCATAGGATTTAACCCCTTTCACCTAATCTATGGGGTGGAAGCAGTCCTACCCATCAAGTGTAAAATACCAACACTCTAGACAACAATTGAACTACTATTAGACACCACTCTCCTCAAAAAATGCCTCATTTCCTTAGATAGTATTGATGAATATCATCATTCCTCATTAAAACACAATGAGTCTATTGGAATATCAAGTCATTATATTCCATCACACTTCTCCTGGAATCAGTCGACCTACATTTGGAAATAGTTGATTAGATGATTGACATGATCTCTACATTAGTTGGTT
The DNA here is from genome assembly GCA_009831015.1 of Picea engelmannii. Lineage (NCBI taxonomy): Eukaryota > Viridiplantae > Streptophyta > Pinopsida > Pinales > Pinaceae > Picea > Picea engelmannii. The sequence goes on along the minus strand of ML792242.1, from coordinate 196,104 downwards.
GAGTAGTCCACAAGTTTTTCAGTCAAATATTTGACCAGCATTCGAAAATAGTTGGTTGGTGAATTGACTAGCTGATCAATTAACTGTGAGTTGGATGCATGGACAACCGTGTTGATAATCCTTGTCGAGCCAACTAGACAACGCAAATTTGATGGAGTTGACTCTAACAACTGACGGTTATATGTGGAAACGATCCTCTCAATTCCAAGGAAGTTGGTTAGATATTGAAGTTATAAATAGCAAACCTTATGGGTCATTATATCAAGTAGATCAAGTGGATCAAGCGATTTGTATTGTTGTGTACAAGATGTTCAATATGCATTGTGTTGTTCTGATCACAATACGTTGTTCTTAAGTGTTGTTCTTTAGACACCACCTCTTCATCTTTGAAATCATATTTCCTCTTTTATTATCTTTTGTATTATTTGTCTATTTCATATTAGGTTACACCTAATCCCCAACATGGTATTAGAGTCAAAGGTTTGAAATCTTTCATGTTATCCACAAACCTTGTTGAGTTAGATCTATTGTGTGATTGACTCTAGGCCAATAGTTTGCATATTGTAACTTGTGGAAACAAAATTGTTCTATCTAGATATTGAATATGGCTTCAAATATTGATCCTGTTATTTTGAATAGACAAAATTATGCAGTATGGGAACCAAACATGGAAACCCTATTGAAGAGTAAAGGATTGTGGCATAATACAAAGGCTATGATTCTAGATCCAACATACGATCAAGAGAATTTCATTGTTGATGGTAAGAAAGATGAATCTATGGGGGTCATCACGACCTATATCTCGTGGGAGATTCATTTTCACATCAGTGGAATTGACTGCTCTCACTAAGTCTAAAAGAATATAAAGTCATTGCTCAAAGAGTCGATGAAAGACATGTCATGTAGTTAGAGAAAGAGTTGACATCTCTTGACCCTCATTGTTTTTAAAGAATAGAGGACCATTTGGCATGTGTGAAGTAACTCCAGTTGAAATTGGGAGAATGTGGAAAGAATTATTAGAATAAAGACAGACAACTCATTGAGTTGGTCCTGATGAATTTGAAAACACCATTCGACGTGTTCATTTCAAATTTCAACACTAACTGGTAGACACACAAGGGATATGATAATCATTACAACTTTGAATATTTTTGTGGTCTTTTGATTAATGATCAACACATATTTCTTGAAGAAGGAAAACTTGGTGGTAAACATCAAGCTCACTTGCTCAAGGGAAAGGGAAAGTTGAAACACAGGGAAAGAGGACGGTTTCATACCCCTACACAGAGACCTGTATGCCTTGACCAAAAACCTAAAAGGAAAGTAGATGCACCTTGTAAAATTTGAAAGAAGAAGGCATGTCAGTACTGTGGAAATACTCGACATGTGGAGAAGGTATGCTACAAGAAGAGAGACAATTTATAAGAGAAGGTTAAATTACTTGAAGCAAATGTGTCCCTTGTTTTCCAACCCATTGATAATTCCACCTTCCAAGTCAAAAATTCTCAAGCTTTGTTGTCTCATTACCTGCATAATGAATGGGTAGTCAAATCTGGGTGCACTTGTCATATGGATAAGGATGCTTCCTTTTTCACGCCCTTGAATGAAGCTAAGGAGAGGAAAATTTATGTTGCCGATGATTTTTTCTTGATATTGCTAGTCAGGGTGATGTTTCCTATCAACATGGGAGAATTGTCAACATTTATCATGTGATAAATCTTAGTTCCAATTTGTTGTCTATTTCTTAGTTAACACAAACAAGTAATATTGTGGAGTTTTGGCCAGATCGGTTCTTTGTTTAGTATTTAAAGAAAGGTCAGTCAATTGTCGTTAGAGGGTTTCTCGACCTGAAGGACAATTTGTATAAATTTTGTGACATGACTTTACCCAACACCGAACCGACTGCTCTTATTTATCATACTGATCAGTGAAGTAAAACTTGGCATGAACGACTTTGACACCTGAATTTTCAAAGTTTGCATTCGATGGAAACTTATAAAATGGTTGTTGGTCTACCTAAAGGTTTTCCCCTTGAAGGAGTCTGTAATGGTTGTGTGCTTGGAAATAATCACCAGGCGCCTTTTAACTCTGGAAAATCGCAGTGAGCATAGAAACTCCTGGAGTTGGTTCACAGTGATGTGTGTTTAATCAATATACCTTTCCTAGCAGGTGCAAGCTATATATTGACTTTCATAGATTATGTCTCTCGTTTCACTTGGGTTTATTTTTTGAAGAATAAGAATCTTGTCTTTGAACAGTTCAAAGAATTTAGATCCTTTGTTGAAGAGCAATGATGTCAACCCATCAAGTTCCTAAGATCATAAAATGGTGATGAGTATCTCAATCGACCTTTTGAAGAATACCTGGTTCAATCTAGTATTGATTGGTAGTGTTTAGTTCCTCACACACCTCTATAGAATGGAATCGTAAAATGCAAGAATCAAACATTAGTCAAAATGGATAGATGTCTTTTGCAAGCCAAATATCTTCCTCCTCTCTTTTGGGATGAAGTTTTATATTGTGAAAATTATTTTCTCAATCACATATCAACTCAAGCTATTCCTTTTGTGACTCCATTTGAACGATGGTGTGGAAACAAGCCTTCAATCAGCCACCTCTGTGTGTTTGGATGTTTTTCCTGGGTTCATATTTTCGATGATTGCAGAAATAAGTTGGATGCAAAGAGTCATGCTTTCATCATGATGAGATACTATGAAGAGTCTAAAGCCTATTGATTGTTTGACCCTGTCAAATGGAAAATCATTATCAAATTAAATGTATGGTTTGATGAGAAGTCTTCTAGAATCAAGTTGTTGAATGCCTCCTATGGATTTCTATAAGATGATCACTTTGATGTTGTTTCTGACTCTAGTTCTCTTGTTCCATTTTTTAGTCCTTTGACTAGAAAGTTGAAATATGTTCTTGTTTTTACTAGACCATCTACCTCTTATTAGATTAGTCAATATATCTTTATTTCAACTGGTCCTCCATCTTCGTCAACTAAAATTGTTCCGAGTTCTGATCAACCATCTGCAGTGAACAACATTTCGCCTATTTATTGTTCACCCAAATAGGATGCCAAGAAAATTGAAGTTGTTGGACTTGATGTCGGTAATATTTCCTCTTGAAAACAAACTCGAAGTCAAAATTAACATGCCAACATTGCATTATTGACTCATATACTTGAAACTTCTGATCCTGTTACCTACTCAGATGCTCAAGGATGACCAAAATGGGAACATGTTATGCAAAAAGAAATTGATTCTTTGTTCATGAATCAATCTTGGGAATTATTTCCTTGACAACAAGGAAATAATGTTGTGAAGTGTCAATGGGTCTATAGGACCCAATTTTCCTCTAAAGGTGTTGTTGAGAAACTTAAATCTCACTTGTTTGCGAAGGGATTTTCTCAACAAGAAGGTATTGACTACACTGATACCTTTTCCCATTTTGCAAAGATGAACTCTATTTAACTGATTCTTTCTCTTGTTTTCATTTTGGATGGAAAATCCATCAGATGGATGTGAAGAGTGTTTTTCTTCATGGAGACCTATTTGAAGAAATTGTCATGGAAAAACCTCCTAGATTTGTGACAGATTCTAATTCGGTATCTTTTCATCAATGACTTATTAAAATAATTACATTAAAGAGTGTAAATGAAAGATTATGTGCAACATCATTAAAGAGGACATAATTATGGAGAAAAGAGGAGAGGAAGAGCAAGAACACAATACATGATAACAAAGTTTGTCCCAAAAATGGACTACATCTTCGGGCCCACTTCGAAGTGGAGAGGCTTTATATTATTCTCAACAAAAATTGGCAACAATTACATGGCTATACCACCAAAAATGAAAATGGCAGGCAGATACACTACTCTGATGCAAAATATGAATACCCCAGTGAATTCATGGTGAGGAGTAGTGAAAAATCGTCTGTCAATTCATCTCAAGACGACATCGTCACCTCTAGGTCCCTATTGGGCTCTCTGCCTCGAAAAAAGTGCCATTAGCCTGCAATAAATGTTGTACCTTCATAAAAAAATTGTGTTGTACAAAACTATGGTGCAGATCCTAAATATTGGAAACATGACTGAGTTTAAATAAAATAACTAGGGTAGACTTACCAAGTCCCGCCCATGGTTCATTGGTAACAAATGTATAAAATTAGGAGGGAGGTCCCAGGGTCAAACACGTGAGCCTCCCCCTTTTGGGTGTTCATTGCAATAGGTGGTTAATATAGTCATAATTTTACAACTAACCAATGGTTATATCCATTGGTTATACAATCAAACTCCATTTTAAAACTCCACGCGAAGTGGTGATATGACCAGTGCATGGAATCCGGTCCGACCAGATTTTAAGGGATGTGAATGTCGAAGTGTAGGTTGCTAGAATATGCATGGGTTTTCATATTTTGTGGTCACTTCTGGGATATGGGACATCGACCAGCTTGACTACTGCTATATATATTTTTGATTCAGTCGTTACCCAACCCTCATTGGGCATTTGCAGGGTGCCACGTGACACCTTGTGATTGGGCCACGTGGTGCCCCCTCATTGGCCACTGTTGTCCAATCATCTATCGTGTCATCTACGAAGTGTCGCATTGTCATTTTTCCATGTGGAAGCTCCTAGGTGGTGCCAAGTGGAATCACTTGGGGGTGCCATGTGTCACTCACCAATAAGCCCAAGTGGCCACCAAAAAGTCCAAATCAGCCTACCACGTGTCACCTTCTGGGTGGTGCCACATTGGCATGTTGATTTCATCTCTGCATAATTATTTGCTGATGTCAATAGTACGAACATTGAGTCACCCTGTTGACTTTGATTTGGTTGACCAAAACATTGACCACCTGTAAATTCTTCGTTCGGACTCTGTTTTAGGTGTCGTTTACGTCATTGGAAATCTTGCGACAAGCTATTTGACTTGGTGTTGTTTTTTCTGAGATTTGAGGACTCTGAATTTTTTCCCTTTTAGATCCTCTTGGATCATTCCTCCCCACTAAGAAGATTTTGGGCCTCAAAAAGCCTCATCAATTAACAAGAAGGTGACGAAATTGCTCCCTCACTTTCTCTTTCTCGGTCCACTATGATTTACTTGGATGTGTTCCCTTAAGTCCCACTCGAAGATATTTAACATCATCTCTATGTGAAGTCCTCATTCGTCTGTCCAAGATTATATATTCCTTTAACTCATCCAAGTAATCAAGAGAAAACTCATCCGCTGAAGGTACCAAAACACTCTCCCCCTGATCCATGATCAATGGAGGCTCATAAAGTTTTAGGTTCTCTACATTTACAATTGAGTATATTTGCATGTACGGTGGTAGATCAAGGTGAAAGGAATTTTTTCCCATTTTCTCCAATATGGTGAAGGGTCCATATATGATGGGATTGAGCTTCCTTCCTTCTCCCTTCAACCTATCCTTGTTTATTTGGAGCCACACTTAATCTCCCCCTTGAAACTGGTGATCAACTCTGTGCTTTTCATACCATAATTTGGGATGTTTGTTGTAGTAGCCTCAGAGAAAATGAACCATTGTTCTGTTAAAAACCTCTATCTATCCTTCGATCTGTGGATGGAAAGGAATACTCCTATTTAGCTTGGTGTCCATCATTCTCCACAAAAACTTTCCAAGGAATCAAGTATCTCGATCCAGGATAATGGATGTGGGAAGTCCAAAGTGGGCCCATACATGTTGAAATAAAAGGTGAGAAATTCACTCAATAATGATCTTCTTTCTACATAGCATCAAGACACACATCTTTCTAAACCTATACACTACTACATGCAAGTAGTAATGACCCATTTTTGACATAGAAAACCCCCTACAAAATCCAAGGAGATACTCTTCCAAGGATGAGAAGGAACAAGGAGTGGTGTGTATAGCCCTATTTTTATATTAGTGGGATAAAAAATTCACAACACACACCCATTTACATTCATAGTTACAATTACATTCATTTGAGGAAAACATAACATCAACAAATACATTACAATCCTCTCTACCCAAAAATTCCCAAATACAAGAGAAGGGAAAGCTTCTCCATTTACATGCATTTTCACAATGGTAGGAATACAAGGTTTACCCAAATGGTAAAACATATTTTCTTGCAACCAAAACCTTTTTACCTGCAACCCGTGGATTAGCCTCTCAAATACATCTTTCAAGACTTCGTTAATATCATATTTTTCAACATAGCTAACATGAGCATTCTTCAAAACAATAGATGCAAAACTAGGAGGTCTAAAAAGTATATATGCTCTCATGGCATATGCACTGGTACTGGATGCAACCTTTGATGGTTGTTGAAGGTCCAATAGAGCTAGTATTGGTGTGGGGTTGATATTTTCTTCCAAAATGTTGAAGTCCTTTTTCTGTCCACCTCCCCACTGAAAGACCTATCTCATCTCAAGAATTTCATTTTTATGTAAATAATTAATAGTATTGAGACCATTAGACTTATCAGGCTCTTTGTTTTTTGCAATGTAAGCACAAGGTTCTTACAAGTATTCATGGCTCTCTTTATTTGAACTGCACTAATACTTGATGGTTTTGATTCTGTGATGTGAGTCCTAACAATATATTCCACTCCATCTTTTGTGAGATGATATTTGTTCTCTTTCCGGAAGAAGTTTTTTTTTGTCATAATGATCAGGACTCCCTAGTACAATACCACAAATATCTAAAGGAACCACATCCAAATCAACTTTATCTACCAAATTATAAGAAATGAAAAACTTCAACCAACACTGATTGGTAACCTGAAGTTTTTCATTATCATGTACCCAACCAAGAGGGTAAGGTTTCCGGTGAGGTGTTGTGGTTAATCCAAATTTCTTTACAATCTCTTCATATATTAAGTTAAATTGTGAGCCTGGATCAAATAGAGTTTCCACTTTTGTGTGCTTTGTCACTACTCTTATGTGGAATAATTCACTTCTTCTTTCATCATTTTCAAGAGATGGAATTTTAGAACTTGAACTAGCATGCAAGGAAACTTTACTTTGTATCCCAACTGTTGTGATATTTTCTTCATCACTTGAATAAGAACCCAAGTCTTTTTGCATGGTAGAAAAAAATTCATGCTTCCTTTGGCCACCAAATCGCTTCGGTCTTAACTCCAGATGCAGCGTCCAACAATGCTCATCATCATGCCCATCTTTCTGGAAATGAGTGCAAGATGATTTTTCTCCCTCTTTCTTTGTTGTAGTTGTTCTCTTATCCTTTCCTTTGTCTTTCCTTTTGAAATGGTCTTATGAATGATTGTGATCTTCTTGTACATTCTTTCCCCTGCTTTCAAGGTGAGTATCTTTCACACACACCTCATCTAAGTTTGTGGGATTAAACAATAATAATGTATGTCGAATGTAACTATGAAGTGCACCAATATACTTCATCAACGTTTCATGAGAATCTAAAGGAATATTTAATGCAAGTGCCTGTTTCCTAAATTCCTCTATGAAGCTATGAACACTCTGACCTTTACCCTATCTTAAATTTTTCCATTCCATCATGTCTTTTTGAACATAACCCAGTGGATAAAATTTCTTTTTCAATGCAAATGTAAATTCATACCATGAAGAAAGGAGTTTACCATTATGCTTACTACCTTTCTGAAGTTTTCTCTCCCACCATACAAGGGTTGTGCCTTCCAGCCAAAGAGAAGCCAACTGGATCTTTGCCTCTTCCTCTTCGATCTGATGTACATGCCAATATACTTCAATTTTTTTGATCCAATTATTAAGCCTGTTTGCATTAGATTCTCCATTAAACATGGGAAAAATAAATTTCACATCTAGTTTCAACAATGGATTTTTAGAAGTACTTGGATGAAAACTAGAATGATGAGAATGTAAAGAATGATGAGAATGAGAGGAAGAGGAAGAAGAGCTTGAAATTTAATATGGTGATGGAGGCTCGGGAGGATCTCCTCCAATTCCATGGTTCACTAAAGTGATATCCTCTCCTTTAGATTTCTTCTTCTTCTCCTTTTTTTCCACTATCTCTTCATAATCTGCATACAATGTTTCTACCATGTATGAAATCTAGTATAAGTTCTTGTGAAAATTATGCTCATGTTTGACACACCTCTCTTCATCATCCATTTTCATTCTTTGAGCTGCATGTCCAATCTCTAGGTTGAAAGTATTAAGTTTTCCTTCACCTGCTTTGAGTTTGGCCCTAGTAAGCATTCACACTGCTATGATACTAGTAAACATTTAGTCAAAGAAGACTGCTCCGATACCAACATGATCCAGGATATTTTCATTGATGACTTATTAAAAGAACTACATTAAAGAGTGTAAATGAAAGCTTAAGTGAAAACTCATTAAAGAGGACATAATTATGGAGAAAAGAGGAGAAGATGAACAAGAACACAAGACATGACAACATAGTTCGTCCCAAAAATGGACTATATCTCCATGCCCCGTTCGAAGTGGAGAGGCTTTATATTATTCTCAACAAAAATGGGCAACACTTAAATGGTTATACCTACAAAATTGAAAATGGCATGCAGATCCGTTGCTCTAATGCAAACTCTAAATACACCATTGAATTCGTGGCAAGGAGTAGTGAAAAATTGACTGTCAATTCATCTCAATCCAACATCATCACCTCCAGGTCCCTATTGGGATCTCTTCCTTGAAAATTGTGCCACTGACTTGCAATAAATGTTGTACTTGCATAAAAATTCATCTTGTACAGAAATATGGCATAAATCCCTGAACTTGGCAACAAGATTAAGTTTAAATCAAATAACAGGGGTGGTCTTACTAGGTCCCGCCCATGGTTCGTTGGTAACAAATGTATAACATTAGGAGGGAGGTCCTAGGGTCAATCCCATGGGCCTCCCCCTTTTTGGTGTTTAATACAACCGATGGTTAATACAGTCATAATGTTACAACTAACAAATGGTTATATCCATTAGTTATACAACCAAACTCCATTTTAAAACTCTACTCCAAGTGGTGATATGGCCGGTGCACAGAATCCAGTTTGACTAGATTTTATGGGATGTGACTGTTGGAGTGTAGGTCATTGAAATATGTGTGGGATTTTGGATTTCTTGATCGATACTGGGATATGGGTCGTCATTCGACCCGACAACCATTATATATATTTTTGATTCGGTCGTGGGGTTCCACGTGGCACACTGTGATTAGGCCATGTGTTACCCTATCATTGGATACCATTGTCCAGTCATCTTCTCTGTCATCTACCAAGTTTTGCGTTGTTAGTTTTCCATGTGACGGCTTCTGGGTGATGTCATGTGGCATCACCTGGGGGTGCCATGTGTCACTCACCAATAGGCCCAAGTGGACACCAAAAAGTCCAAATCATCCTGCCATGTGTCACCTCCTGGGTGGTGCCATGCCGACATGTTGAAGTCATATTTTCACAATCAACTGCTAACGTCAGCAGTACAGATGTTGAATCACCTCGTTGACTTTGATTAGGTTGACCAAAAATTTGACCGCCCGTAAATTTTTCGTTTGGACTCCGTTTGAGGTGTTGTTTTCATCGTTGGAAAGCTTGCGACAAGCTCTTTGACTTGGAGTTGCTTTTGTTGAGATTTGAGGACTCAGAATTTTTTCCCTTTTAGATCCTCTTGGATTAGATTCTAACCTAGTTTTTCGACTCAAGAAGTCTCTTTATGGTTTGAAGCAAGCTCTTTGATCTTGGTATGCTAAGATTGACAATTTGTTTCTTCAAATTGGTTTCAAATGTTGTGAATTTGATCACAACTTGTATGCCCTCCGTACCATTGGGGACACTTTGATTATTTGTGTATATGTTGATGACCTTGTTATTACTAGAAATAACATTAATCTCATGCTGACTCCTTTGACATGACATATATTTGTACCCCGCATTATGTTTTGGGTCTTCAAGTATTACCAATGTGTGATGGTTTTTTTATTTCTCAATCTAAATATGTAATGGATATTTTGACACGTTTTAAGATGGATGATTGTAAGCCATGTGCTACTCCTTTTAAATATGGAGTCAATCTCATCAAAAAATGTCAAATTTCCAAAGTCGATTCTACACTATATCGACAACTGGTCGATAGTCTTATTTATCTTACTCATAGTCAACCTAACATTTCCTTTGTTGTTAGTTGTTTCTCGGTTTATGAAGGACCCCAGAGAAAGCCTCCAGAAAGCAGTCAAACGAATTCTCCATTATCTCAAGGATACCATGCATTTTGGTATCAAGTATTGTCGACGTTTAGATTCATTAGTCAACTTCACCAACTCCAATTAGTATGGTGACAATGATGATTATAAGTCTACTTGATCCAGATTTAGGAGCGGAATGAATTGATTAACAATCTGAATACAATAAACATAGAGATATGGAGAATAATACAAATATCCAATGAACAATATATTTCTTTTAAATAATGAAATAGGTTGAAACTGTAAAACTACAGAACTAAAACTTGCTCGAATGGTGATAGTTATATTTGAAACGAGATATGCCTGCTACGCGCATCCGTCTAAGTAGAATGGATTACAATGAGGCTCCATAGGCATTTTTTATATTACTCATGAATTCCAAAACCCTAGACATCCAAAAACCTAACCCTAGAAGGTGAAACGCCAAAAGTTATGTGGGCCCTATAGGTAAGTTGGTGTAATTTGGTACCTCAACTTCCTAGGGCCATAACTTTTGCTTACGACCTCCATTTTAGGCACATGATAGCCCATTGGAAAGGTATTTTAGAGAAATACACATTCTGCCATCAAAATCTGACTTTGTCTATAGTTTGAATATGGCGAGACAAAAAATCAACAACCCCAAAAGTACAACGAGATGTGCAGACATGAAAACATACAAAATAAGCCAGTTGGATTAGCCAAGAGGCCACCCGTATCCACCTAGAGGATGTGTGGGGCATCAGACAACCCCATAAGTGTAGAACCCACAATTAAAAAGAAATGCAGAAGAACATGTTGAACAAAAATGGACAAGAGGAGCTAGTTGGAATAGGTGGGTGGCCACCAATATCCACCTGGATCAATCCTCCCCCCTTAGGAAGCAATGGTATCCATTGCATTGATTTCCCTCATCAGGTGAGGAAACTTTCTCTAGATTTGGCCCCGGGTGAGCCACTTGCCTTAGTGTAGGAGTTGCCCTGCCTTGACAACTCGATAATGATGGATTCACTGCTGGTGAGTGCCCTTGACCTGTGTGTCCACGATTTGATTAGTGTATTCTTGTTCCATGCAGTTAGGGTTGATCTCTCTTGGTGTCATCTATTTTGCGATCTCAGAAGTGTCCAATAATGGTGGAAAATATGGCTGAAGGAGGTCCACATTGAATACTGGATGCAGACCAAGGAAGGGTGGAGTGTTGAGCTCAAAATCATTGCTACCCACAACCTTGGTGATAGTGTAAGGCCTATAACAAAGTGGTCAAATCTTTCGATGGGGTCCGGTGAGACGCTCCTTCTGTAGATGTAATCATACTTTGTCGCTAACCTGAAATTGGTGTGGTACCCTGTGTTGATCATGGCATTGCTTGTACTTAGCATTGGATTTCTACAAAATCTCCTGGACCTGTTGGAGGATGTGTTGAATCCTCTTAATAAATATGGTGGTTTTGTCGATCGCAGAATGATCAGGAGAAGAGTCTGTCTGTATGGTGGCAAGAGGGAGTGTAACATAAATAGGCCCCAAGGGTTGGAATCCCAGACCCACCTGAAATGGGTTATGGTCGGTGGAACTATGAAGAGCCATGTTCTAACTGTGTTGGACATAGGGGAGACTCTCGTACCATGTATGTGGATGCTTAGAATTGTACATGCACATGATGTGCACAATAATATGATTGACGACCCCTGTTTGGCCATCGGTTTGGGGGTGGAAAGAAATGGATTTTGTGAGATTGGTTTCCAACAGAGACCAGAGACTCGACCAAAAGGTGTTGAGGAACCTGTTGTCTCTGATCCAGATTTATGTAGGAACACAATGAAATATAGAAATACACATAAACACAGAGATGCAGCGGAAATAAGACTTCATTTCATTAATAACAAATGACTGAAATATGCTTACAGACAGAATGGAAATAAACTAGCTAGGGTGTTGGTAGCTTATCTCTGAGAAGAGATGTGGCGGCTACTGGCCTCTGAACTATGTTACAATGAGGCTCGAAGGCCTATTATTATTGAGAAACAATGGAAAACCCTAAACATCCAAATACCTAACGCTAGGAGATGAAACGTCGAGACTATGGGCCCCGTTTGGGTAAGTTGGTACATCAACTTCCCGGGGATGTAACTTTGGCATACGATCTCTGTTTGACGCGTTCCATACCTCGTTAGAAAGATCTATCCGAGGACTACAACTTTTGGGTGAGAAACATGATCTATGATCCATGTTGCTCCCCATTTTCCCAAAAAACGTCGTTTAAGGCCTCAAAACGGCTCCGGAAGTTCAGGACCCAAAAAACTGCTAAAAATAGTAAACTGTGCGGAAACTAAAAAATTGAAAGAAGCAATGGTGGGGGTCCAAGTGGAATAGGTGGGTGGCCACCAATATCCACCTGGATCATTCCTCCCCCCTTAGGAAGCAATGGTCCCCATTGCATTGAGTTCCTCCATGAGATGAGGAAACTTCTGTTGAACTTGGTCCCTGGTGAGCCACTTGCCTTGGTGAAGGAGTTGGTCTGCTTTGACAACTCGATATAGTGGTATACTTTGTTTTCAGGTGTGCTTGATCTGTGTATCCATGATCTGATCAGTTCTGGCTTGTTCCATGCAGTCTGGATTTAACTATGTTGGTGTGAGTTGTTCTGCCATGTCGGATGTGTCTAGTAGACGTGGAAAGTAGGGTCAAAGGCGGTCCACATTGAACACTGGGTGTAGACCAAGGAATGGTGGAATGATGAGCTCAAAGGCATTTTCCCCTACAGCCTTGGTGAGGGTGTACGACCCATATCAGAGCGAACGAAGCTTGCGGTGGGGTCCAGTGAGGCGCTCCTTTTGCAAATGCAGCCACACTTTGTCGCCCACTTGGAAGTTGTGTGGAACCCGATGTTGATCATGTCACTTCTTGTACTTAGCATTGGATATATCCAAGATGTCATGAACCTGTTGGTGGATGTGTTGAATGTGCTCAATGAAGTTGTTTTCCTTATCAGCCTCAGACTAGACATGAGTTGAATCTTCCTGAGTAGCCTTAAATGGCATGGCTATGTCAATGGGACATAGTGGCTGGAATCCCAAGCCCACTTGAAAGGGGCTGTGGTTGGTTGAGCTATGGAGAGCCCAGTTGTAGTTGTGTTGTACATAGGGGAGGCTCTCATCCCATGTGTGTGGATGCTTTGAATTTTACATGCACAGAAGGTGTACGATCATCCAGTTGACGACCTCTGTTTGGCCATGAGTTTGTGGATGGAAAGATGTGGACTTGGTGAGTTTGGTGTCCAACATCGACCAGAGGCTGGACCAAAATGTACTAAGGAACCTATTGTCCCGATCTAAGATGACAGACTATGGGATCCCAAAGTGTACCCACACTCGTTCAAAGAAGAGTTTAGCAGTGGCTTCTGCTGTGATATTCTTCTTGCAGGCCATCATAATGGACATCTTCGAGAATTGGTCGACGACCA
>ML792242.1:141498-152337 GCA_009831015.1 Picea engelmannii | reverse complement strand
AAAACCATTTTTGAATTAGTCCATTAGACAAAATAATAGCATAAAACTATATCAAATGGGTAAAAATGTTTTATAAATAGTAATAAAATCAAAATTTACTATGTCATTTTCATTTTCACCCAAAATAGTGCAATTTGGACTAAAATACCTCCAGAATTCAAACGACGATCGCGGGAGCAATAGGCAACAGAATCACAAACTGTCTGGTCCAAGTAACTCTTCATACCATCCTCTTCAAATTCAATGGTTTACAATTTTGAATTAGGCTCCATTTTTTTAGTTTTTAAGGGCGCAAATTGAGTTTTTGGGTATACGCGGGTTTTTATTAATATGTAGTGTATACGACCAGATATATGCCCCCGTGTGAACTACATGGAGCGTATATCAGGCCCTACCCGTGACTGTTCTTGGATAACCCACGTATACTTGTGCAAAATGACAAAAAATAAGCTTCTGACTCAAAAATTGATTTGGTGTTTGCAGGATGGTGTTGGAGTGGAGGGAGAGAGAGCATGGGGAGGTAGATGCAGCAGTGGATGGGGATCTGGTGGCTCAAGCAACATTAAAAATATGTGGTCTATACAAGTTTTGGGATCTCAAAGGAATTAGGGCCCAACTGAGGTTATTGGAAATGCTGGTGGACTATTGGGATCCGGATAGCGAGAGCTTTATCCTTGATGGACAACTATTAAGGATCAAAGTAGAGGACATCTACTTCTTGACAAGACTTTCACACCGAGGAGAGGTCATGGACCTCAAGTCACACGGGGTCGGGAGTGCGATGAAGGTTGAAGAATACATTGAGGCCCACTGTGTTGTAGGGACTCCCATGGTGAGAAGTCAAATCCCTATCCGGGCTATAGGTAACCTCAGCCTGAAGATTATTGTTCTCATGCTTACCAGGATCATAGGGTCGGCCTCGCTGCATCAAGCATCGAGACCGCTTATGTTTTATGCACTGGAGTGTGAGAGACCTACCGTGTATGATTGGTGTACCTCACTGCTGACCAATATGAAAGGTTAGCTGACAGAGTGCAAGAAGGGGGAAAACCGAAACTTCAGGTTTTCCTCTATCCTTTGTAGCTTCTTTTTCGAGCGAATCCCAAGCCTAGGACCTAGAGTGGAGATCATTCCTAGAGGGCCACGTGATCCAGCTATGGCACGATGGATCGAGGTCATGAGATGGCAGGGGGGAGGTAGGGTGTCAACACCCTACAACGATGATTTTTTCTTCTGGTGGAGGAGACAAATCATCGCTCTGGATGACTATCCCCATGCAGGAATTGATTTCAGAGGTGATCCTAATATGTTGCTTCAACCAGGAGTCGCCTATGGTGCCATAGGTAAACAATATTTTTATATATTTCATTTTTTGTATTTTCGTATTTAAAAGAACACAAATATTTTTTGGATGGTGTTTTTAAATATTAACTCGATACTTGTGTGGTTCTAGATGTGGGTCCATAACGGTCGAAGGGATTCCTACAACATAGGAAGAGGCACCGGGGAGATGAGGCAGTGGGAGGAGAAGCAGAGAGAGTCCTTCAGAACGTGCAGGGCAACCTGTCGTGTTTGACATAGAGGATTCCTATGGTTCAGGTGGAGGATATAGCTGAAGCCATGCAGAGGCAGGTTGTTAGTGTACCTAGAGCATGGGTATGACTCTTTCGGTGTCTCACCAATGCCATGGTTTTCTATCACAAGACTCATCCGGCGCCACAGGCATAGATGTCACGGGACACGTATATCAGCTGTATATGTATTTTTGAGGGTTTTATCCCCAATTTTGTAATATAAAACACCATATTTTTTGGAAATATATAAAGAGGGATCTTCGGCTGTACTTATATCTTACAATGTGTACATTGGTTTAATGGTTTTCTTTGCTTTATTAATGTGACAAATGCCAATTCAAAACATAATTAGTGTAGGTATCAGATACATGATTAGAACTTCTAGGAATGTGAAAGTATGTAATAAAATCAAATTGTCATTCTAAAAGATGTATCCGTAGGAATCGATGGAGTAACGTCAGATTATGCACATGGTAACAACCATTCAACTGACATACGACTAACTGAGAATCCAGGCACACCTCTATAGAGTGAATACTATGTGAGATAGCATCGCGTAATCATTTTATGACAACACTGTATTCGACCACATTATTCGTGGATGTCCCTAGGCATACACCACCTGAAGACACCAACAGACCCTCGAGTGAGTAAATCACCAAGCGGCGGAAGCTAACTTCTGTGTATGATGACTGGCTCCATTTGTGAATCCTACGTAGACCAAAGACTCTGTTGACATCTTCAAACAAAAGGGAAAACTCGATAAGCAAGCTAAAGAAAAAAAAGGGGGGAAAGGTGTATATGCACTAAATTCACATTAAAGTGTTTCGCCCAAGCCTAGGGCTCAAACGTAATACCTTTTTAAGTAGAGCCCATTTCTGGGCTCAACCAATTTATTCCCTTCATAATATTCCAACTCGTAGGCTCCTTTTTCTTGAACACGTCGCACGATATAAGGACCGTGCCACATGGGTTTAAGCTTGCTTTCCCCTAGCGATTCTTTGTCTTAGTCATACAAGAAGACCAAGTCACACTCAGCATACAACTGGGGACAGACAGACTTATCGTACTAATCCTTGACATGTTTCTTGTTTGCCTGGATAGCCGTAAAGGCGTCCCGATGATGCTCGTTAATACTCTCTAGGTGTACAAGGCGTCGCTCTAAATCCGAAGTGTCAGGAAGGAGCTCAACTGCCAATTTGAGAGAAGGGATTTCGCATTCAACGAGAATTATCGACTCCACACCATGCACTAACTGAAAAGGGGAAAAACCGGTGGCAGTCTTGACCGAGGTTCGGTATGCCCACAGTGCGGGATACAACATGATGTGCCAGTTGGAATTGCTTCGACTGACAATTTTTTGTAATATGGTCTTGAGAGACTTGTTGACAGCCTCTACTTGCCCCTTTTCTTTGGGGTAATAAGGAGATGAGTGACCATGTTTAAACCCCAGCTTAGATGCTAGTTCTACCATCATTTCATTTTGAAAGTGACTTCCATGATCAGTGATAATCTCACTCGGGATACCGAACCGGGCGATAATTTGGTTGAATATGAAAAAATCTGCAGTCTTCCCATCGGATTTCACGGTAGGCATGGCTTCAGAACACTTGGTGAAGTAGTTGACAACCACGATAATGTGTTGATGCCCCCCAGCCAAAGTTGGGTTGCAATCAATGAAATCTACTCCCCACTTGGTGAAGGGACCGACGGTAATGACTGGGTGAAGAGGGGTTGGGTGCGAGCACATTTTTTGAGTGAACACCTGGCAGGCGTGACACTTCTTAACTGCTTCAATACACTCTTTAAAGATGGTGGGCTAGAAGTAACCGGCTCGAAATATTTTTTGGGTTGTCGCAAGGCCGGATAGATGAACACCACAAGCCCCTTTGTGGCAATCATTAAGGACTAACTTGGCTTTCTCGTGAGTTAAGAAACGACGTAAGATGCTATCTATTCCTCGATGATACAAAGTGTTGCCAATTATTGTATACTTTTTGGCTTGGTATCTAACACGTTGTCGATCATCTCGTGAGAGATGCTGAGTGAAATTCAAGGTTTGAAGATATAAAACAATATCTCCATACCAGGGGTCGGACAACGAGACGAGGAAAATGTGTTCATCTACGAACGAATTGACATGAATAACATCTTTGTCTAATCGTGGGAAATCAGATATTAACTCTGCAAAAACTAGTGATTTCTTGGACTTGGCCGAAGCAAAGTTGAGATCAAATTCTTGTAAGATGACAATCCATTTATTATATTTTCCGCCTATGATATGTCTAGTGAGGACGTATTGAAATGGATTAACATCGGAAACCAAAGTAGTTTTGCAAAGCAATATATAGTTTCATAAACGTTGGATTGCATGGACGACAGCCAAAGCTAGCTTTTCAACGTGCGAGTAATTACATTCAAGACAGACTAAATTTCGATTGAGATAGTAGATGACGTGCTCACAGAGCTCATCATCCTCTTGAACTAGAACCATACCAATGGTCTCTTCAGACACAACGATATACAACAAGTAATATCTACTGTAATTAGGAGATTTCAGCTGAGGGGTCGATACCAAGGCTTTCTTTAAAGTGTCAAAATACTGTTGGGCTCACTCATCCTAGATAAACAAGGTGTCTTTCTTCAATAGGCGCATGAAACCCTTAGTGATATTGTCATAATTCACAATAAACCAATGCAAAAAGTTAGCTTTCCCCTGTAAACCTTGAAGTTGTCTAATTGTGCGTGGGGGAGGCAACTGAAGAATCACCTCAACCTTAAGTGGATCTACCATGATCCCTGTCTTGGAGACTAAGAATCCCAAGAGACGGCCAGATCTAATGAAAAAGATGCATTTATGAGGATTGAGTTGGATTCTATAGTAGAAACATATTTCAAAAACTAGTTGAAGGTGCGTAGCATGATCCACTCTCTTGCGAGAGTGAGCAGCAAGATCATCGAGGTAAGCTTCGACTATGTATTTGAGATCATGAAAAGTGAAAGTCATGGCTCATTGGAAGGTTGCTCCGACGTTTTTCAGGCTGAAAGGAATTTTTCGGTATGCAAATGTGCCCCAAGGAAATGCCGTCCTATGTTGGTCTTTGGGTTTGATCTCGATTTGGTTATATCCTGAAAATCCATCCTTAAAAGAAAATATTTCTCTTCCCGCACACTCATCGAGAATCTGATCAATTAAAGGCGTGGGGAAGTTATCTTTAGGATAGGCCTTGTTCAGGTCACGAAAGTCCATACACATGTGGATTATTCACGGGAACGGGGTTGGATACCCATTCGGTCAAGGGAACCAAGCAGATAAAGCCGACATTAAGTAGCTTCTCTACCTCTGCCTTAATAGCGGGGGCCTTCCTAGGATTAACAACTATAAGACATTGTCGAATGGGTTTAGCATCCAGGTAAGTCCTAATCTTATGTTCGACAATACGGGGGTTGATCCCTGGCATCTCTTCATATGACCAAGAGAATACGTCTCGAAATTCTTTGAAGAGGTTGGTGTAGATCAAAATCTTTTCTCGCGAACAATCTGCACCTATATTTACATTTTCGATCTTGTCAGGGGTACGAGAGATATCGATCTGGATGGTAGGAGAAATACTTGCCATATTCCCTTTGGCGTAAATACCATGTGTATCAAGTGGAACTACGACGTGACTGACTATCTCACTCAGGGTAGATATAAAATCATCTTGCTCAATTATTTCAAGACTTGGGAGAAAATCAGATCGATGATGCATATCGTCCCAATGTCTCTTGGAAACATTCATGGATTCAAGGATGGCTTCGTCTGAAGGCAAAGTCTCATCCAAGAAATCATGTGAACAAGATAATGAAGTGGCCCACACAGGCCTAAGAACTGGATCCTCCTCGACCGTCTACGAGGGAACATGATCGAGATCGGCAGAAGAGTCAAGGATAGCTTGATATGAAATTTATGTTGCCGATAGTGCCATAGCCATGCCAACATGCAACTGACCTTCAATTGACGAAGTCAGAGGAGGTAGGATCCAAGGGTCACTGGAATAAGAAGTGTAGAAAGGGATGGAGTTCTCTACTGAAGCGGGCATACTGGACATGGCATAAATGTGGTGAGTCAGTGCCGAGAAGTCGAAAGTACCCATGAGGGAAGAATAAATTCTGACACTGATATTCTCAGTTTCCGGCTGAGAATTGTCGACCATAGGGATCGACGGTCCAACAGATGCATTCGGGCTAGAGTACGCAAAGGATAACTGGTTGATCATCACAATCTCCCCCTGATGAGGAAAACAAAGTGTGCGGAAAATGGACGATATGATGGAGACCATAACATAAGTCCAATTGTGACCTAGTAACAGGTTATGATCGAGAGGTGCATCAACTACCTCTACTTCCACCTCTATTGTCTTCCCACCTAATTGGATCAGAAAGTAGGGAGAATACCATGAAAGAGGAAGGAATGACCATTGAATGAAGTCAACATGGTTGATGACTTTGAAAGGGTTGGAGAACCGATAGTTTTCCAACATACTAAGGACATCACGCAAGTGGCAACACCTTCATCAACGACTGCTCGTTTGATGGTATATTTAGAATACTCCACGTGGATTTGGAAAGCCACATGGTAGGGTAAGCGAGGCTTCACATCTGTGACATCAAACTTGATGATCTTCAAGCCACTAGGTTATAGAGCTTCTAAAGCAGAGTAAGGCATTCCTCTGTGATGGACACATCTGGAGTACCTCCAAAAAGACATCGTACAAGGTGTTTGGCCCAGATCCTCAACAATAGAGTAGTTATGGGTGGCTCTAGCATTAGGGTTATGGGTAGAGCACTTGAATACTCCTTTCAGAATACGAGGCGGTGGCTCTGGTTTCTCGATTTGTAAATTTGTCTCTGGGGGTGGAGGAGGAGCTTCTAGGCTGGTACTAGCTTTTGAAGAGCCGTAATATCGAGAGTGAGTGGCTATATCGATTTTTGCGTCGACCATATTGATACAAACACAGTCGCCATATTGCAGTGGTGGGTTTTGATTCCCACCAGGCACATTTCTGGTGTTTGAAGAACTCGAGGCTAAGTGTTGGTTGTGAGGAAAAGGATTCGTTAGCACAGCGGGTAGAATATTTAAAAGCCTTGCAACCTCCACAAGTTTGGGGAATAAGTGTGTAAGATGATCATCAATACAAAGTTTACAAGGAAACTTAACCTTACGCTTTTCTTTCTTTCCCTCTCCAACATTATCGTTCTGTTTTCCATCATTATTCTTGTCCTTGGGTTTATTTTTACCACCTCTACGATTATTTCAACCTTTTCATTTATTCCCATCTAGTTGTTGGTCACCATTTGGGTTTTTCAATGACTGCACGTAATGTACATCCACCGATTGGGTGGGTTTGGAGGACCACTTGAAGCTGGACCTCCGGTAGACTTCGTTTTCGAGTCTGCAGAATTTACATTGGTGGACCCCTCAATTCCATCAGCATGGGGCCCAGGACTCTATCTAGGATCATGATTCAACCGCGGTGCATCGAGAAGAAGGTGGTATAACATCCCAAACTGAGCATAGATCAAATCGAATTGCTCGGCTCTAAAAATGGCCTCTTCCTTGCTGAAGACCCTGAAAGTAGCAACGTCCTTTGAAATAGGAGCGTGCAAAGACTTTAAAAACCATTCTAAAAGAAAGGTCAGGGGTATGGGAGTCTTAACTAACCATTTTCGCCTACACCATTCTTGGATATGGTCCGAAGTATGAGTGCCGGTACCCTGGCGTAAAGTTGACAAAAGTTCAAGGTCAACATCGTAATGAATGAGTAGTTGAAAATGGTTAAGAAAGGATAGCACTAACTATTGAAAAGACCCATATGTCCCCTTAGGTAGCTTAATATACCATTGTGACGCAATCCTGATAAGAGTGCGCTGAAACAATTGTAATCTAATAGAATCATGATTCAAATAATTCGATGAACACCAGAGGTGAAAAGTAATGACGTGATCATCAGGGTCCTCACCATTCTTACCCTCAAACTTTGGAATTTCTTATGGAAGCTTTGTGGGGATAGGGGGCCATGTGGGATCGTGACTCACCGGGTCATTCATTAGTTTAGACAAATCTAGAAGATTAAGCGTGGCTAGAAAGGGAATACGGGCTTGTGACAACTGACCCCATCCTCCCGCAAAAGACTGAGTATTAGGAGTTGCGTTCCATCCAGGATTCTGGTGAGGACCAAAACCTTGTCCAGAATTAAAAGAACCTCCTCCAGGAAGATTCGTGAAAGATGGATTGGGCATCATTCCAGCAGGAATGTTCTGATAAGGGTTATGAAAATTGCCCCTAGTTGGATTAGCTCCAAACTAAGGGTTGTTAAAACTGCCCCCAACTATATTAAATCTAGGTTGGGAGGTTCCCAAGACATAATACTAACCTCCTTTGGGTGGGAATCTAGAGGATTGAAGTGGATTCGTTATGCCAAAAGTATTGGTCGAATTCGGCACCGAGGGGATAGGGATATAGGGCGGAACTTGTCCGCCAGCTTGGTTGTTCCATCCATCCGTAGAAGGATTAGACCCGGGGTTATGGAAGGGGACACTTCCTACATTAGGATTCACTTCGGGAACATGAGAGATACAAAACAAAAAAGGAGTGCAAGGAGGTGTAGTGGCCCTAGGTCCAAGGCTAGCATTATGGCCAACAACTGTGATGGCAGTCGAAACTGCGAAGTGAAACTTGGCATACCATAAGAAAATGGACTATTAGCCATGAGGATGGTATGAATATCGTAACTCGGTGAGTGGCCAAAACCCCCAAAAGGGTTAGAGGCAAGAGACAAAGCATTGACTACAGGCCGAGCCATAGTACCGGTGTATGCCTCCAACATTACAACTGTAGCGGCTGCAGGTGTCGAAGGAGTGAAATTAACTATAGTGGGATTGAGAGTTGATGAAATCCCAGTGTTCTGAAGACTAGACTCAGTACTCATCCTTATGGGATCGCAAGTCTGAAAAGTGGATGTGTATGTACCACTACCGATAACTCTACGCCTTTTAGAAGGCAATAGCTCAAAAACCGATGGTAACTGTAACAACCGACAGGACCTGTGAGGAATTTGGTCCGACTCCACGATGACTTATGACTCTAAACAAATAAAAATATATCCTAAGGCCAGCTAGTAATCAAAGAGAATACCAAAAATTCAAACGGCCAATATGCATGCAAACGGGCTAAAGTGGTTGAGTGGCCTCCCTCGCTACAAAAGGTATGCCTCATCCAGGAGGGACCTGAGACTCCCTGCTAAGGTTTAGAGGTAACATAATTAGTTATAAGGGCCCTCGTAGGCTTAACAACCAGTCGGTCAGATCCCCCCAAAGAGGTAATTTTCCATAAAGGTTGTGTGTTGTTCGACCCCTATCTGACTCAGGATACAAGCATAATAACCCTTGTATAACCGATGCACAGGTGAAAAGTCGTAAGTCTGGATTACCATTTGGGTAGGGTAGCAAAGCCTGAAACATTGAAAGTACTGCCTCTCACAGAGGTATGGATACTAGCAAGATCCCCAAATATGAATAAATCCATAGAAATATCTCTGATGCTAGGTGAGTATCTAGGGGTTATCCCTTCAACAAACTTCACGCGACCTCGTGCTTAACTTCGGTGTGAGCGGAGCCTCCTGATATTACCAATTATACAATGGATTTCTCAACTCCCTGTCTCAGACACATATGTTGATTTAATTACCTTGGAGAAGTTTACTCACAAAATCCTATTCCAAGGCACTAAATCCTAGGCTAGAATGTGACCCTAAACAATAAAATCGTTACTAATCAATTTTAGTTTAAAGCGTTAATTTTATTAGCCGTGATTACTCAAAAAGGTATGGAAATGAAACTCATGGTGTTATGATTCTGGATGAAAATAAAAATAGATATAATGCAAATCCTAACTTTAACTTTTCAGTGAATGATATGCTAAATAAAAATAGTGAAATCTTCAATTTTAACTCTGCAACTCAGAAGCAAAATGCAATMTTTTGCTAAATGTGCTAAGCTAATGATAAAGGTTCCAAGACAAAAATACCAACCAATGCAAAATACCTATTTTTTTGTATTTTCAATGTATTAAAAAGAAAATGCATGGACTGATAAGTGACTTGATATATAACTTCTATTGTGTATAAAATAAATCACTCGAGCAAAATACCAAGCAGCGAAGCAGACAACCCAACTACCAAGGACAAATAAAAAACGGAAAACAAAGAGAAAGACGCCGCCCAAAAATTCAACTCCAAACAGGTTTCCTGTCATCTCAGATAATATCAACATGCACCACAGAGACCTAAGAAGGCTCAGTGATCCTCAAAACCTACCCAACAGTCACTAAACCAAGAAAGCAAGCAAGAGGAAGTGGTATAAGCGACTGTTCAAGAGAAAAGGGCATATATACGCCTCTTTCAGTGGGACAACAAGCATGTATATGCGGTTGTCAGGTAAAAAAGGGTGTATATCTTTTAAAACAAGGCTAGGCAAGGGTAAAAGGCTGAAAAACTCAGACCCAGAGTGAGCAGACTCTGTCTAGTAGTGATACGATAAGAAACACAAAGGAAAAAGAGAAATGTAAGAAGAAAAAGTACTTCAACCCTTAGAAGGAAGATCTATCCCCAATGGAGTCGCCATTTCTGTTACAAGGGTAAAACTCTCTATGGCCAAGGGTAAGCCACAACAGATAGATATGACTGCATAAATCAACTCAATTCCAACATGTGCTATATAAACTAATGTGCAATACGAGGAAGAATCCTACCTCGATCCAATCGTTTGATGTCGTTCCACCGTTGAGCACTTTGACTCAAAGATTTACACCTACAAGAAGTTCTCAACAAACAAGTGATGCAAGTATATAGTGACAATATATAAAATGAGTTAGCACATCAGATAGAACAATCCATTAATAAACATTACAAACATGCCCACAAATAATAATAATATATTTGCAAGATATCGATAGGATGGGAAAGGGGTATTTCTATTAATAATTGATCAATAGAAGTATCAACATTACAGACTTCCGTGTCGACACGGTTCGAAACCAAGAAACCAAGTTCCTTCCAACTGGGTCTCTACCACTTCAATCCTCCACCAAAGGCAAGCTCATAGCAAAGAGGTAATGAGGTCCTCTCGACAATAATGAAAGAGCTTGTGAGCTGAAGATTGTGTTTAGACTTGAGGGACAAAGGGATGCAGACTCAATATGAAGTAATTTCTCCAGAGTAACTTT
>ML792242.1:97516-126171 GCA_009831015.1 Picea engelmannii | reverse complement strand
TCCCGGAACTCTTTTACCTATATTTCATGATCTTCTGACCGATGTCCTCCCACAAGTCAGTGGTTGTGAATCGCTTCGGCTCTTCGGGCTTCATAAGTTTCAAAAATTTCCTCCTGCACTTTCTCCTGGAGTCCTTTCACCCGTAGTCAGCGATCCTTTGACGTATTTCTTTTGGAATCAATGGTCGATATGTACTCCATCCTTCTGACCTTTGGGATTTTTTGACCCAACGCAACCTGTCACATCTTTCCCCACTGAAGTGCCCAGTCTCTAGACTAGACAATCTATCGCCATGTGGCAGGTTCCACATGTCACATTCTAACTGACTTTTGAATACTCCAAATTCCAAAAACTTACTGATACGTGGCACACATCCCATGTGTCCACATCATCCCAGGTGACGTCCACAAGCCACGTCACTTTAGGAATTCTAGGATCCACATCACCTCTAGGTAACGTCATCGTACCCCATCACTTTGGATCTTTGGGCTTCGGGAATTTGGGAGTTTCAAATGTCAACTGAAAACCTCTCGAACAAATTTCTACAGAGTTACTTATCTGCTGACACGTACCTCTTGGTGATTTATGGTTAAGATGTACTTAGGCTATTTCACCTCCTCCTCATCCATAAACTTTCGGAGCTGTGGATATCAAGCCACCTATCTCTCCTTGATGATGGACGACCCCAAACTACTTTGGATATAGGGAGTTTCGATGCTCGATCCCTAACATGTCACATCACTTACTTCCTTTCAATTTGCGGGGGCACGCATCGGTGGCTTGGATTAACCCGCTTTTCACCCTGCGATTCTCCTGATGCTAACATGTAACCCCTCGGTGAAACCATGGTTTGGATTGCAGGACCGCCTTGAGGAATTATTTCCCGTGCAACTTGGTTCCCCGCAATGTCGGTTGTCCATTGATCTCTATCTCCAATGGGATCTGACGATGGTGACCTTAAACCTTGCTTCCTTTTTATCAGATGAAACTTGTTCACCTGTCCTCTGATCCAACAATCCTGGATATCACCTGATCCTACAGTGGCAATCGCTCCTGAATTTGAAGGGGATGGTCACGATCCTTCAAACCCGTTACAACAGGTCTTTGGTGATCTAACTCCTACATATATTCTGCAACGCCATTCCTCCTGAGATTTTCAACTCCACGGTCATAGTTCGATTTGTACCCATGAGACTTTGACCAACAGACCCGACCCATACCGGCCCGATGTTTCAACCAGAAGCTCTGATACCAAACTGTAACAGACCCAACCACCCACAGGTCGGGGTACGCTACCTTTAAGCCCACCCTTAGACTTCTTTATCTTACCGATACCTTTTTAAAAATTAAGGATGTATAAAATAAAATACTTTAACGACATGCACAACAGTAGTTAGCAAGCATGCATAGTCCAAAGTTTCAATTAAACGATAATTAAATATACATCGGAAATAAATTCATATACATGTAAATGATACCATAATAGAGAGCACTTATCTTTATGAAAGATGACACAAACTGGATTCAGACCAAGGAAGTTGCACCCAACCGTTGACACTATTGTTCCAAAACTCAACAACAATGTCACCCACGAGCTAGAGCTATGAATCCACACGGACGGTTCCAGAGTGTTACTTGGCTTCCCAAACTAGTCTGCATCCAAGCTCTCACAGGCTTCCCAGATCTCACAGTAATCCAAGTACCCAAATCTCTTCTACCCAGCTTCACCACCCGAGAGAATGGACCTCCACCCTTCTCTTCCATGCAGTCCCTCAGGCAGTTCTTCTCCTTATTCGGGCTCCAACACAACTAGTCTAGAATCTCAATGTTGGAACTCTCAGGACTCGCAGCTGTGATAAATGTTGGACACAGGCCAATGCATATCATACATGTAGGCCTCACATCATGGATATATCACACCAGCAACCACTACATCCCACCATACCGTGGCTAATTCTTCAACAATTTTGTTCCCTTTCCCAAGCCAAGACGTAGATGAGGATGGATCAATGAATGGGTAAGTGGGTGCATGAAAGTGTGTGAGGGAAATGAGTAAACGTACAGGAAATCAGAGAACAAGCCATCAATTGAAGCCCCCCATTAGACCAGAGGGGGGTTTAAGTAACTTCATGGGGAATCAAGAACCTCTTGGCCTTCCCTGAGAAGCTCACATAATCGATCCCCTCCCTTAGACAAAAAGGGGTAATTAAAATAGGATAAACACTTAGCCCCTCAAGCCCCCTTTCTTGTTGAATCATAGCCTCCTATAACTCTATTCCTTTCTCGTCTAGCAGCCAGCCATGTATTTATTATTAATAATGATAAAAAAAACATTACATGTCTTGGGCACACTAGCCTATTAATAGTTGTTTGGGCACCCTGGCCTCTCAGCATTGTAACAATACATTATTTAAAATGGGGGTTCAAAACATGGGTTGTTACAATGACCTTAAGGGGGGAATATATGGGGTTAAATGTACATGTAACATGTGCTGACGATTAAATTCACAATGAGGTTTGGCCCACAAAGTGTTGCTAAAGCCTATTATTATAAAATCTAAATAATACTAGTATGTGGGACCCCCTCATAGATTGGAGATCAAGTCTGATGTTTTATTACTGTTCGACACTACTTTCATGGTTGACGATATCTTGTTTTATTGGATAATGGATCAGGCATGTTATACAGGGCTCCCTTGTTGTTCCAAGATCAAGTAACATTGAACTTATCATGGTTATCATCGCTGACTATTCTCGTGACACCTGCAACAGACACGTGTTAGTAATAACGAAGGAAAATAAACTTAAAGAAGAAATTGTCCTATGCTAACATGCTATACTATGTGCATTAAAAAGGGTTGTGGAAAATCCAAGATAACATAGGATAGCCATACGAGTTGTCAAGATTGTATATAGCATGGATGGTATGTGTTTCTACATAATAGAGGTGGTGATATGCGATACGAGTAGCGCTCTTGGAAATTAAAGGTTGTTGGTTGGTTTGATTAGTAGTTGGCATGTACTAATTAATTGAATGAAATCGTAGTAGGTAAGTGATGTGCATTTATTGCACATCACCTTACCCCTACCATTGGACGTCGCCCTAGTCAAGCCATCTCCCAAACATTATTGTTGTGGTTATGCTCTGATTTTTCAGCAGTGAGGAACCTCTCGGCCAACTTGCGTTTTAAGACATTTGATTATAGGTATGTTCATTTTTTTATCCCTTCATGAGACTACTTTGCTTATGAAATGGATATTGGCTCAAGTGTATCATATGTTCTTTCCTTAAGTATTGTGATTGTGTAAAATGGTGTTTGTGATGAAACGTTGATGATTCTCTTTGAAATAGCGTTGAATTCATAGCATTACTGGTTATCTTGGGCATTAGCAGTCACAAGAGATCTCTGTTACCCTTACTGGTTTACTTAGAAGATCCTCGTTGGTCTTGGTGGGTTGTTTTCACACTTTCACATTGATGTATCCAGTCTGTGGGTTTTTATGGGGTTGGATGACTGAAGCATTCATGTCACCACACATTGTACATGTGAGCAGTTGATTGTTCTCACCACTAGAGGTCGCGAAGTGAGTTTCCTGTTCTTACTCGACCCTGTCTTCAACTCTGTGTGGTAGTTGTTGATTGAAGGGAACGAGGGTTATACCCTACGTGAAAATAACATTGCCATGCCAAGTTAAATCCTCACCTCCTGTTATGGCCCCTGTCATGGAATTGGTTCTCGTACACAAACGAAGCATAACCCTCTTTGGTGTACACCTTTGGCCTCAAAGTTTTCACTATTATGAGAAGTCCGCTCTGTTCCTCTTGGGATGGCTACCGAGCAAACCCTTAACCATCCATTCTGGGGTTTCATAGGAAGACTTTTGGCCTTGTCAAGTTGTTTTGGGCTATTGTGGATTGAATGTATGGTCGACTACTTGGGATACAAACTCGCCTAGTTGGGCGTATGGCAGTCATATTGGTTTGGAAATTGGTTACTTCCTCTGCGATAATGATGATAAATCCTACATTGCCAAATTTCACTTTCAAAGTGTATAGTCACCTTCCTTATGCTAATAACTCTTTTTTGTTAAAGAAGAAGGCCTCTAGCCCGATTCGATTTGATGCGTGGGTGTGCATGGTGTTTTTGCAAATGATTAAGTGAGCATGGTAATTGTGTTTTTTTTTTGTGACCGAATGACTATTGAGTTGGATCACTGTAGAGAATTTTTCCACTGCATCTTTATATTTGTTCGACTGTGTAACCTGGGTTTGCACAACATAATCAATTACAGTGTGATTAGATCACAACAATATTGTATTTAATTGATGGCTCAACATGATAGACAAGTCATTGCAATGGCTGCGTATTGTTTTTTTGAAATGGAGATGTTGCCTCATCGTGTTTGTTGGCTGCGCACTCTGTATGATAGAGATGGCTTGGGTGCTCACACTCAGAGTTACCCACAAAGTTTTGAGCACGATTGGTTGCAACTCGATCATTTGTTGATACAGGCTTGTTGTTAGTACCTTGCGGTTGGTTGGGTGGCCTATTTTTTCAGTCGCATTCGATTGGGCTTGCAAAGTGATGGATTTTCACTTGCATTATTGAATTATTTGGCGCATGTATTGTGTTGAGTGGTGGCTATTGTCTGTTAAATTGCCAATTCGGGTTTTGGAAATTTGATCTGGTTTTTGGGTGTTTGTCCTTATTTATCTAACGAAGGTCATGGAATTCAAATGACAGAACCGATGGCAATGATACTGTGACTTCATGGTTATTTTTGGAAATATGAATTGGCGTATATTTGTTGATTATAGGCAGTGGTTGATTTTGAATGGTTGTCGATTGGAAATGAGTATTGTTCGAAGATTGGTATGAAATGCAAGGAAAAGTGAATGAAAGGAACATAACCCCTTAAAAATTGGGTGGAATACATATTGTCTTGTAGTAACACTGTGTTGGGTATTTGATTATGAACAGATAACTAGTTAAATGCACATACATTTTTATTTGTTCAAAATGAATGATGGTCGATGCACTTTTTCGCATAATTTTTTATGGATCACTCAATTAATTTCATGAAAAGTAATTGCTTTTTTTTTCTTCCCTTCCATGATTTTCATTTTCCACAAATTACAAATACCCTCATCTTCCCATTTCATTTTTCCACTCCCTATTCTTAGATTAATTACAGTAAAGAGAATTTTGGTGTTAAGGCAGTTGAAATTGACAGTGTCTGGTGTGGATTATAGTGATGTTTTATTGGTTTGATTTTCAATCGATTATTGTTATCATTGAGCAGTAACCATGATTTTTCCCCCTCACTATATCATATTTTCTCTCAATACAACCCTCTCACATATCCCAGAACCCTTTTCCACCCCCTGCTCAGTGATAAACGATAAAACAATTTGTATGGATTGGATTGCATGAATCTGATATATTGTTGAGCCAAAATCCACTTCATATTTTAAAAGAGTTGTCATGTATGGTTAATTAAAAGAAAGTTACTAATCGATCATGCATGCAAGAGTGAGCTATTCAAATAAAGGGCGAAAACAGAGGCCTATTATGAGAGGGACTAAAAAATGGTTGCATCGCAAAAAGGGAAATATGGCTTCTGAGTTGTTATTTATCTGTGGATTTATGATGATTGACTTCAGGGATATTTAGACAACATGTTTTATTTTGGATATATGAGTATTATTTTTGAAATAATTTCAATTTCATGAGATAAAATAAATAAATATGTTGATGGGAGACACAAGGAGGTGTGTTTTGCTTAACTAATGGTTATGCTATGATTGTTATGAACTAAAGGGAGTCACAAGGGGTCCCACCTACTAGTTATTATTTATTTATGACCCTTATTATGATTATGACTTTTCCCTCTAACTAACGTTAGTTGAGTCTTTAATTAACTTAACTAATGAGTTGGTTCAACTACTTCAACCAATTCTAATTTGTTAAAAGCAAAAGGAAAGGGAGGAACAAGAGGAGGATAGAAGCAGAAGCAAGCTAAGGTTTGCTCTTTGAGTTTATGTTGAGATAGTTCAGTTTTAATTCATTCATATATTCATCACAACCTAATTCTCTTTTGTGATAGCAGGGTCTTATTGTAGACAACAATATCCAGGGCTGAATCAAATTATTCAGAGACTTGTTTTTCTGAGGTGTTGATCTATCTTTGATATTCTGTGTAGACTTGTCTATTTATGAATTAAATTTCATGACTGATAAAGGATATTGTGCAAAGTCGAGTGGGTAGCAATATGTGGCAAGTTGATCCAACTTTTAGAGTTTAGTTTTGGTTTTCTATTAGAGGTCCTTTTGTATGTTCCATCGAGGATGTCTAAGTTTGACTTTGGTCCAAGATTTTTGTATGAGATTTTGTAAAGAAAATTACTCTTTGGTGAATTGGAATGAAATAAAGGATTGCTTTATGTCTCAACTGTCTTGATTATCATCTTGGTGTCTTTACTTCTGTTCTTACATTTATTTCAGCAATTGTTATATTCAAAAAATTACATAAAAAGTGAATTTCCAACAAGCTTTTTGTTGATAAAAGACTAGCCTAAGCACTCGTAATTAATACTTGTGAGTTAGGATGTTATTTTTGTTGGCTATAAACATAGGGCGATATTGCCATCTACTTTTCTTTAGCCAAGTAAAGTCTGAAATGTTTGAGTAAGATTTATTCATATCTTTTCCTCAACATTTATTTGGTGACCATACTAGGGAGATCTTCAATATCTCTCTGGTTAATTTTTTATACACGATTTTCATCGATACTTCTTTCTTTTTCTGAAATTGATTCTTTGACTGTTTTGATGTTAATGACTGTTCCTGTTGCAAGGAAGCCCAATATCGAGGTCAGTCTTCAAGACCAGACCAACATTGCTTTGAACCTATTTAACACCATTCTAGACACTACCGATACCCATGCCAAACTTAACCATTCTTGGATAGTGATTGAATGAGATATTAGTGCTCAAGAACAATTGGAGGTTAGACGTAGACAACCTAGAAATCAACAGTAACCTTTTTTTTCTTCATTTTTGGCATTTCTTTCATGTCCTTAGATTCTCACGATTCTAGATTAAAAGGGGGCTTGTCACCTGAAATCAATCCTATTGCTAAAATAGGAAGAAGAAACGTAATGTTATCTGTCCAACAAAGCTCTCTAAGGAGGAATTTATCCGATTCATCCAGTTCATCTTTCCTTCCCTCATCTATCATCCACAAGATGGCATCTAGTGGTGGCTCTGGTGGCACTGGAAGTGCTCCATATTCCCAATATTCATTGTCATTGGTGATTAGTAGCTTGTACAACCACCATATCCATGTCCAATCTACTACAAACCCCACCAAAGTCATTAAAAAGTATGGGCATTTTCAGTTCAAAGAGGATGCCACAACCACACCATGGCATGTGTCCTCTCCTCTTAACCTAGCGCTTGCTACTCACCCACTTCCGAAGTTTAAAGAGCACTTACCGAGGTTTTCAGGAAATAACACTGTTAGTACTAACGAACACCTAGTGGAATTTTCTAATGCTTGTCATAGCATAGGGGCCAACGACAATGACACCTGCATGTGCTTGTTTTTCAATTCCTTGGAAGGGAATGTTGTGGCCGATTTCTTTGACCTCACTCCTAAGATCTTGTCTACTTGGGAGGAGTTAATCTATTGGTTCTGATCCACTTATGGGAAATCCAAAAGCCCTGCTGAGAAGTTAAGGGAATGCAATAACATCACTTATAAATATGGTGAGACCATCAAGTCTTTCAACTTGCATTTCACCAAGTTGTACAATCAAATCCCTGAACTTATCTGCCCGCAAAACCAAGCCACTTTCATGCATTATTACAATGCATTGCCTTCTCCCTACTGTCATAGGCTTGAGGAAAAATCCATTGATAATCTTGGTTCCGCCCTGCACACTTGCTCGGAGTATGAAGAAAAACTTGAATGAACTGGTCTACCCCAGGGAGAATCAGTTAGACAGACATATATGAACACTCTATTACAACTAGTACAAGATATGAACACTCGTATGATAGCATTTGAGCAGAAGGGTATTGTCTCCCCTCTCACACCTGGAGCTTCAACCTCTTCTGCAACTCCCTTTAGAAATCTAGCTAAAAACAATCTTTAGCCTAAGGCTATCTTGCCTCAAACTTGGTGTAACTTTTGCGAGGAGCACCACGAAGAAACCACGTGTGAGGTAAAGAAGAGTGCCAGAGATAAGATCTTTGGTAAAAGACCAGAAGCTACTATTGTTTTCCTAGACTTTGCAAAGCCAGAGGATGTCATGGTCATCAACACTAGAAGCAAATCCTATGCTCCCAAGGGAAAATTTGATCTTCCTCATAGTTCTTCTAGCCCAAGCTCATCCTCAAACACTTCTACGCCCCGAGTTCCTAAAATTCATGAGAGTCAAAGAATCACTCCCCCTCCTCCCTCTTCCAAATACAATATCTTGAATCTATTGGCCAACATCAAAGTAGATGCAACCCTCCTAGACATGGTTGTCATCCCTGAACAACAAATGTATTTGAAAAAATTCATGGAAGGAAAATATTTTGTTGTAGCCAATCTTTCCAAAGAGGTAGACGAAGAGGATTCTTTTGTAGATAAAGTAGGTGTACATAACTTTAGATACATTGTAAAAAAACCCCATTTTTATATTTCTGTAAATATCATGGATAAGATTGCCCATTGTTTCCTCATTGATGGTGGTTCGGGCCCAAGTGTGATGTCAAAGATTATTATGGAAGAGATAGGCTTGTCTTGTACAAATGAAAATTCCATAAGCATTCTTTCTTATAATAGTCTACAACAAAAGACCATAGGTGATATTAAAGATGTGACCCTAGTTTTGTGTGCCCATCTTGAAATAAAGATGAACCTCAATATTCAGGTGATCAATATACCAATAAGAAATTACTCAATAATCTTAGGAAGAGATTGTCAAGCCTCAATGGGTGGGTACCTCTCACTCGACGTAACACATTTATCTGTTCCTCGGAACATAAAAAATGTTATAGTCCTTAAAGAAGGATTTATATCACCCTACATAGAGAGTGTCCCGCAGCCTAGCGTAAACTATATTGAGGAGGACTTAGGAGTGTATTCCATCTTTTCCGAGGAAGATAATAATTCCATGGAACAAATCGATTTAGATGATGGCATGTGGCACATGCACTTTGATGGTTCATGCTCAAACAAAGGTAACAGAGCTGGCATTATCTTGATTTCTCCAATAGGAAAAATCCATAACTTCTCTTATTGGTTGGAATTCACTTGCACTAACAATGTCACTGAATTCAAAGCCTTGTTATGAGGCATTGAAAACGCTTATAATCTTGGTTGTGGTCACCTTTCAGTTTTTGGAGCCTCCGAGCTTGTTGTGAATCTTGTGCGTAAAATTTACTCTCCCAGCAACAAGTTGAAGAAGCGATACACCCAAACCGTTTGGGTGCTTATCTCGAACCTTTTATCTTTCAACATCACCCATGTTAAAAGGCAGTTAAACTCAATGGCCGATCGGTTAGTAGTTTTTGCAGTTTCCCCTAATCGACAATTTCTGCCACACAAACTTGATTGTACCTTTCAATCCCTATATTGTCTGCATATTCCCGACAATGTAGAATCTTGGCAGGTCTTCCCCAATGATGATAGCATTTGTGCTTTTATTCAAAATAAACCTTTTAAACCAAAGTAAATTATATCCATAGAAGATAACAAGATTCCTAAAGGCTTGAATCCTCTGGAGAATTCATTTTCATCGAGTGATGAAGGCAACAAGGAGAAACAAAAGGAAGAAGAGTCGAAAATAAATGTGGGTGAAACCATCTTATTGAACATTGGGACACCCGAGACTCCAAAGAACATCAAAATAGGTGCCAAATGTCCAGATGAAGAGAAAGAGAAGTTTGCCAAGTTGCTTGGTGAATTTCAAGATGTTTTTTCTTGGTCTTATGAGGATCTTCACGGTTTTGATCCTAGCCTTATACAACATGCCATCCCCATTTAGGAAGTCGTAAATCCAGTTAGGAAAAAAAAAAGACCTATCAAACCTGTGCTAGAAGAAACTATTCGAAAGGAGTTTGAAAAACGTTTGAAGGATGGAATCATCTTTCTGGTCAAATATTCTGAATGGGTCTCAAATCTAGTTCTCATTCGGAAAACCACTAGTCATATCAGATTACGTGTTGATTTTTTCACATTAAACCGAGCTAGCATTAAAGATCACTCACTTCCCTCTCCCTAACATGGAAATTCTTTTTCAGCAAGTTGCAGGGTCACAAATGATGTCCTTACTTGATGGTTTCTCAGGTTACAATCAAATCAAGGTAAAAAGGGAAGACAAATATAAAACCACTTTTATTACTCGTTTGGGTACCTTTTCTTATGAATGTATGCCTTTTGTTTTATCTAATGCAGGTTCCACCTTTCAAAGAGATATCCAATTATCTTTTGACGATTTGATCAGTAAAAGCATTCAAATTTACCTTCATGACTTAACAATATACTCTAAAATCTGATCAGATCATTTTGGTCATTTGAGAAAAGTTCTCATGCGATGTAGGAAATTTGGCATTTCTCTAAATCCCTCCAAGTCCATTTTTTGTGTTACTGAGGGAAAACTCTTGGGACACATTGTCTCTGATTCAGGCATAAGCATTGATAATGAAAGGATTGTTGCTATCCTTAACCTTCCCACTCCCACTTCCAAGAAATAAATTCAAGATTTTATGGGGGTTATTAACTTTGTCTGTAGGTTTGTCCCGGATTTTTCCGTGATGGTCAAACCGATTCATAGTCTGCTTAAGCAAGATCATCCTTTTTCTTGGACAGACGATGTCAAAAATGATTTTGAAGGGATTAAGAAAGCAATCAGTTCCGCACCAGTTTTGGCGAAGCTGGATTTTGAGAAGGAATTCATGATATATACTAATGATATTGAAGAGGAAGTTTATGTTGTCCTCATACAAAATGATGACCAAGGTAATGAAAAATTGGTGGCTTACATGAGTCAAAGTTTGATTGACGATGAATTTAAATATTCTTTTATTGAGAAACATGATTTCTCTCTTGTTAAGTCCATTGAGAAGTTTATCCACTACGTCTTAGGTAATCATATGTTAGTAAAGGTCCCTTTACCTACTGTTAAGTTTCTTCTCTCACTGGCTTATTTTTCAGGAAAAATTGCACACTAGCTTGCCAAAATCTAGGAGCATGATTTGAATATCGTGACTTCTACCACTATCAAGGGACATGAACTATCCCTTCACTTGGCCCAACATGCTGAGAATGGTGAAGATATTGATGAAGAAGATAGTTTCCTTTCAGCCCTCTTTTACATTGATGACGAGACTGTTCCTATTTTTGAACATCCTTGGTACAAGAATTTGGTTTATTATTTACAGAACCAAAGATGCCCAGACAAATTAGACACTCATCAAAGGAGAAGACTATGTCTTGAATCTACAAGATATGTCATTATAGGAGGCCTTTTATTTCAAAGATCTGTTGATGGTGTGTTTCTTTACTGTGTAAACAATGAAGACACATATAAATTGTTGCAAGAAGATCATGGTTCTTCAAACTCTTTCATTCATGTAGGAGATCATTTTTCTGCAAAAAACATCGCCTTCAAGATTATTAGGAAAGGATATTATTGGCCTTCAATCTTTCGTGACTCTTATGTTTTTTCGAGGTCTTGTGACAAATGTCAAAAATTTGTTGGGAAGGAATGCCTTTCGGCCATGCCATTACAACCTGTCCTACCAAATTTTCCCTTTTCAAAGTGGGGATTGGATTTTATTGGTCCTATTAATCCTCCTTCGTCAGTTAGACAAGTTTTCATTCTGACAGCCACAGACTATTTTACAAAATGGGTTTAATTTGTCCCACTTAAACATTCCACTGACGATTAGGTAATTTCTTTCCTTGAAAATAATATTTTTTCCAGATTTGGTATTCCATTGGAAATTATTACAGACAATGGTCCCGCTTTCATTTCTGCTAAGATGACTCAGTTTTTAGCCAAGTTGGGGGTTAAAAATTTCACCTCATCAACTTACTATCCCCAAGGAAACGGGCAAGCCGAGTCTACCAACAAAAATCTGGTAAGAATCATCAAAAGGCTCATCAAAGATAAGCCTTGTTAGTGGCACACTCTCCTCACTTATACCCTTTGGGAAGATCTAACTACCACCAAAATAAGCACTGGTTGTACCCCTTTTCAGTTGGTTTATGGTCAAGAATCCCTCCTACCAACAAAGCTGGAAATTTCTTCCTTAAGGTTGATGCTACAAACCGAAGAATTAAATTCTTCAGATGTTTCACAAAGAGTAAATGCATTAATAGCTTTGGAAGAGAAAATGATGTTTTCTTTAGACAATATTAAAAGGAGACAACAAACTGTTAAGAAATATTTCAATAAGAGTGTCAAAACTGTCAAATTTAGGGTCAATGAAAAAGTTCTGCTATGGAATTTGGGTCATGCTGATAGGGGAAGACATTCAAAATTTCAGAAATTATGGTTGGGTCCTTTCAAGATCGCTTTTGTCTTAGGTACCAATTCTTACATTCTAAAAGACTTACAAAAGCAGTTGTTTGTTTACAGCACTAACGGTTCTCACTTAAAGAATTATGTGGAACCAAATTGAAAAGCTCTGACACTGTCTAGATTCTTGTATTTTAGTATTCTAGCCCTGTTCTCAGGTTTTCATTCTTTTCTGCTTACAGTAGTTGGTTTCTATTTTAAGCATTTCCTACTGCCTTTACTTTTCAGTCACTTTATTTATGCTATTTTAATCTTTTGTAATTTTATTCTGTTGGGTTTTGTTTTGGTCATTTTTTGGTTTTAGTAGGGAATACAATGTTGGTTCATATTATCCACAGTGACACTCCTACAAGAATTGTTTGTCAGTAACAAACAAGCTTACACAACTTTTATGATGTCTTCTCTAAAGGACTCTTGAAATTGTTATATGTTTCCATTGCTGTCGTATAAAGAATTGGTTATCTCCCGCTTCTTCTCACCATTTCTTTATCCATTGAGAGTTTAAAAACCAATCTGGATTTTTTTTTAAAGGGTTAAAGAGAAGATCCTGGTTGATGGATTATGCATACAGTGGTAAACCCCTCATACTTAACATTTTTCATAATTTATTCCCAAATTCCCGGAAATCTTTCCATTAAACCCGCTCACTTCCCCCTATTGCATAATCTTCTTGGTTATATTTTCCTGACCTGCTGCTCTTGGTCTATGAAACCATGAGTTATGAGTTCTAAATCTGTTGAAAACAAATTTTCTCATGGATTCGCCAATTTGTTGATGATTAAATTTGCAACGAGGTTTGGCCCGCAAAGTGTTGCTAAAGCCTATTATTATAAACGCTAAATAATACTAGTAGGTGGGACCCCCTCATAGATTGGAGATAAAGTCTGATGTTTTATTATTGTTCGACACGACTTTCATGGTTGACGATATCTTGTTTTATTGGATAATGGATCAGGCATGTTATACAGGGCTCCCTTGTTGTTCCAAGATCAAGTAACACCAAATTTATCACGGGTTGACTGTTCTCATGACACCTGCAACTGACACATGTTAGTAACAATGAAGAAAAAGAAACTAAAAGAAGAAATTGTCCTATGCTAACATGTTATACTATGTGCATTAAAAAGTGTTGTGGAAAATCTGAGCTAACATAGGATAGCCATACGAGTTGTCAAGATTGTATATAACATGGTTGGTATGTGTTTCTACATAATAGAGGTGGTTATATGAGATACAAGTAGCGCTCTTGGAAATTAAAGTTTGTTGGTTGGTTTGATTAATAGCTGGCGCATACTAATGAATTGAATTAACTCACAGTAGGTAAGTGATGTGAATTTACTGCACATCACCTTACCGCTACCATTGGACGCCGCCCTAGTCAGCCATCTCCCAAACATTACTGTTGTGGTTATGCTCTGATTTTTCAGCAGTGAGGAACTGCTCAGCCAACTTGCGTTTTAATACATTTGATTACATGTATGTTCTTTTTTTTATCCCTTCATGAGTCTACTCTAGTTATGAAATGGATATTGGCTCAAGTGCATCATCTGTGCTTTCCTTAAGTATTGCGACTATGAAAAATGGTGTTTTTGATGAAACATTGATGATTCTCTTTGAAATGGTGTTGAAGTCATAACATTACTGGTTATCTTGGGCGTTAGCAGTCATAATAGATATTTGTTACCCTTAATAGTTTACTTAGAAGATCCTCCTTGGTCTTGGTGGGCTATTTTCATGCTTTTGCATTGATGTA
Organism: Picea engelmannii; assembly: GCA_009831015.1. NCBI lineage: Eukaryota > Viridiplantae > Streptophyta > Pinopsida > Pinales > Pinaceae > Picea > Picea engelmannii. The sequence continues at coordinate 111,839 of ML792242.1, read as the reverse complement.
TCCAATCTTTGGGTTTTTATGGGGTTGGATGACTAAAGCATTCATGTCACCACACATTGTACATGTGAGAAGTTGATTGTTCTCACCACTAGAGGTCGTGAAGTGAGTTTCTTGTTCTTACTCGACCCTTTCTTCACCTCTCTGTGGTAGTTGTTGATTGAAAGGAACGAGGGTTATACCCTGTGTAAAAATAACACTGCCATGACAAGTTAAAGCCTCACCTCCTTTTATGGCCCCTGTCATGAAATTGGTTCCCATCCACAAATGAAGCATAAACCTCTTTGGTGTACACCTTTGGACTTGAAGTTTTTAGTATTACGAGAAGTTGGCTATGTTCCTCCTGGGATGGCTACCGAGAAAACCCTTAATCGTCTAGTCTGAGGTTTCATAGGAAGATTGTTGGGCCTCTCAAGTTATTTTGGGTTATTGTGGATTGAATGTATGGTTTACTACTTGGGATACATACTCGCTAAGTTGGGTGTATGGAAGTCGTATTGGTTTGGAAATTGGTTACTTCCTCTGCGATAATGACGATAAATCCTACATTTCCAAATTGCACTTTCAAAGTGTACAATCACCCTCCTTATGCTAATAACTCATTTTTGTTAAAGAAGGAGGCCTCTGCCCCGATTCGATTTGATGTGTGGGTGTGCATGCTATTTTTGCAAATGATTAAATGGGCATGGTAACTGTGTTTTTTTGGGGGGGGACCAAATGACTATTGAGCTGGATCACTGTAGAGAATTTTTCCACTACATCTTTATATTTTTTCGACTATGTAACTTGGGTTTGCACAGCATAGTTGATTACAGTGTGATTAGATCACAATGATATTGTATTTAATCAATGGCTCAGCATGATAGACGAGTCATTGCAATGGCCGCGTATTGTTTTTGTGAAATGGATATGTTGCCTCATTGTGTTTGTTGGTTGTGCATTGTTTATAACATAGATGGCTTGGGTGCTCACACTCAGAGTTACCCAAAAAAATTTGAGCACGATTGGTTGCAACCCGATAATTTGTTGATACATGCTTGCTGTCAGTACCTCCTCGGTTGGCTAGGTGACCTAGTTTTTCATTCACATTCGATTGGGCTTGCACAATGATGGATTTTCACTTGTATGATTGAATTATTTTCCGCATGTATTGTATTGAGTGGTGGCTATTGTCTGTTAAATTGTCAATTCAGGTTTTGGCAATTTGATCTGGTTTTTGGTGTTTGTCCTTATTTATCTAATAAAGGTCATGGCATTCAAATGACAGACCCGATGGCGATGATACTGTGTCACATACCCACTACGGAAAAAATAAAATTTTCTCTCTTCCTCAAGGGGTAGAATCCCCAAATTCCTATGGGGGCCTAGCACATGCTAGCTCTTCCCTTATCCACCTCCATGTGATCATTGGTTATGACCACATGCCAAGCCAAGAGGTGCCTTTCGCATTTCGCGACTCAACAATGCAAGAGAGTCAAGTCCTTTGATTCTTCAAACCCTGAAACCCAAAATCTTACCTTCGATGAGATCAACAACTGTGAATATCCCCCTGATCCGACGGTCCTGGTTGTATCAGGATTTCAGTAACTGGGAGTTCGAAATGCAGCGAACCAAACCACTGATCACTCCATTCCTCGAACTTTGATACACGATTTCCTATACGAGATCCAATGATCCTCAATGATTTGGATCCAACGGTCCAAATCTTTTCAGAGTTTCGTGAACCGAGAATTCATGATGTAGCAAATCCAAATATCTTGTCACTCCAATCCCTGAATTCTGACATGGGATTTCATGTATGATATCAACGACCCTCGTTGATCTAGATCTGACAGTCACTATACCTCCTGAGATTAAAGGTGTTGGAAGACACTCAGTCTTAATCATGCGTCGGGGTTTCGTATACCGGGATTTCATGACTTGCAAAGATGAGGGGTCTTGCCTTTTGGTTTCCTGGGTGTCGAAACACCCAAACTTATTCACACTAAACCGGCTCATCCACAGAGCGCATCGGGGTTTCATATATCGGGATTTCACAACTTGCGAAGACGAGGGGTCTTGCCCTCTGGTGTCTCGGGTGCCGAAATGTCGAAAATTATTCACGCTAAACCGGCTCGTCCACAGAGCGCATCGGGGTTTCGTATACCAGGATTTCATGACTTGGGAAGATGAGGGGTCTTTCCCTCTAGTTTCCCGGATGCTGAAATGTCGAAACTTATTCATGCTAAACAGACTCATCCACAGAGCGCATCGGGGTTTCATATATCAGGATTTCGTGACTTGCAAAGATGAGGGGTCTTTCCCATTAGTTTCCCGGATGCTGAAACGTCGAAAGTTATTCACACTAAACTGATGGTCTAGAACACTCATGGATCAATGACCACGATCACATCGCGATTTAGTGAATCGTGAGTTCGTGCAGTCTTACCCTTTGACCAATCCAAGTTGTGAGTCAGCGAAATGCTACCCAACTTCCACGTGTCCTGTGTTGATGGACAGTTCAGAATACTTCAGGAAATTCAGGCCTTTGACAAGTCCTCTCTCCCCTGCATGCACCAGGTTAAACCTCGTGTGATTTTTTTTTGGATCTGAAGACTATCAGTCCCCTGCTCTCGATCTGACGGTTCAGATCTATTCTCCTGCGCACTCTTCTCCGAATGTCTGGACGTAGGCTCCAACGGTCCATATTTTCCCCTGTGAATCGACGATTCTCCCTTCAGGACTTTGGGGAAATCCTCACCTCTATTTCCCTGAATTGAACCAACGGTTCAGATCCAATTTTAATCACGGTGTATTTGTCACTCTTGATATTTCATACGCTTTGAAACCTCCAAAGGGTTTCTTGACCTTTGGACTCCTTGCAAGGTTCTTTCACACAACGGTGCGATCCTTCCTAAGCTTGTCCAGGACTTAAGGAGTTCTGGGTTCGGTTTGCCTCGCAAAGAGACTGTGTCGATTTGCACCACCTCTACTAATCTTAACAAACTTCATCCTCCAAGGGACTCTAGACAATTAGGAGGGTTTTCATGCGTACACAAAACTGTGTCCGGGCTCGACGAACACACAGTTCGTGACTCTGGCTTATGCCTCCACAGGACACAAGCATTTACGAGTATACAATCATCTCCTAACCATATAATTTCTTACTGGCCTAGTTATACAATCAAGAAGAAATAGGGGAGATACAGTATATCCATTAAGAAATATGCACAATTCCTGAAACATACACAGTATAACCAATTCATACACAGTTACGGCTAAATTACATAGGGTAGGAAATCACTTATCTATTACAGGTTGCCACCAACCAACTGACTATGGGTGTTCGTCCTTCCACCTAACCATAGGCACAAAGGCATTCATTCTTATCACTCTAGCCACCCCCATGCCAAGCCATGATATCACCAGGGAATTCTCACACTTCTCGAGGGTTCTTCCTCCGTTTTCACTTCTGTTTGGGTCCTATTCTCTGTAACTCATATCTTTCTCTCTCGGTTATGGCCTTGGCGAGTTTTCTCAGATGCTCCTCGGCATCAAGATCACATCCTTCAGTTCATGACTCGCTGGAGAGCTCTACGCATCCCCCTTGCGAGCTTACACTCTTTTGTTTGGTGTATCCTCTCCCTTACGTATTCCTCTTACCCTGGCAGGTTTTGCTGACCTATCTTGTTCCTTCTATCAGAAGGAAGCTCAGGTCTACAGGTCACTGCGGTACTTCGAGTTGACAACCCATGTTTCCATTCATGGGGATGGTTGATTGTTCAACCACCAATCCTTTCTTCATTAACTGATTTCTTTCCTTGGGATTCAAAGGAGATTTGTCATCCTTATCAAGGGAGATTTGGTGTTATTTGATATATGAACCCTCTTGTATAGTTTTCACATTCTTCCTCTAGTGACATCATGGCCAGTACTTTCAAGGCTTCACCCCCACAGTCAGTTATTTGGAAACTCAGTCAATAATAGATTTACATTGTCCTCATGCCTTAGCATGGTAATTCCTATTTTAAGATTAATTACAAATTGGGGGAAACAGGGTGTTACAATTCCCTCCCCCTTAAAGGAACACCGTCCTCAGTGTTCTTTCTCAAAAACACCTGTCATGCCTTTCTCATTCAGCCACTTCATAAGTCTTGACCTTCTTCCTCAGTCATGTCCTCTTTCAGGATCTTAGTCTTCATCATCTACCTTCAATAATTCTTGGACAACAAGCACATTAATCACAATTTTGTGCGAGAACATCTTACTGTTGTTCAAAATTAAAACGAAAATTTTCGTAATCTTAGCACAATACTTATCTGTGCAGTTTGTGGATTTGTATCCACATGGTAGTTTTGTTATCCATGCTCAACGCTTTCCTTGACATACCCATTGGGTGCATGATTCCAATTCAATAGTTCACAAGAGCTATCATGATTTCATCTTCCTTTCCAAGGTTTTTCCGCACGGGAAACTACCCACTATGTGCATGATCCCAATAGTTTACAAGACTTATTAAGGTCTCCTCTTCCTTGCAGTCACTCACCCTCTAGGCCCAGGCTTAGGCATCCCCTTCATTGTTATACAGTCCCTCGGGTGATCCATCTTTCCCTGCCAAGTTTTTCTTGCACATGGAAATTTTAGAGACTCTATCAAGTCTTACAGTCGAGGCATCCCTCAAACTTTCTCTGCCAAGGCGTACCTCCATCTTGTGTTACCTCAACACAATAATTTTCAGGCGATCATGACTTATCATGGGGTTTTTATGGCCCAGCAGTAGCCTTTTTTCATCGTCTTCAGCTTTGACAACCTTCATCTATTCCTTATGGACAATTCTTTTCTACTCACCTGTGTCACAGGTATATAACATTCGTGAGACATCATTATAAATTCCAACTTTCATAATTTTTATTGCAAATATGTCACCCATAGATTTTTCCAATCTCTTCTTTTATTTTTTGATATGTTCCATATGAAACCAGATTCACAAGCATGGGACTTTCTTTCCCATAAAATTTTATCTCAGCAGGAAATCAGTCTTCCTTATGGGCTTACAACATTGGCATATACAAGACTCTTTCTTCCTACAATCATTCCTCAACTAATCAAATTGTTAGTTCTCGTGCACATACATTTTTATCACACCTTTTCAACTTCATCACAACAATTTCAGAATTGTGCATTCTAACAATCAAATTCACTTTCTCAAAAGGAAATACCATTCCTTGCAGTTTGTCTCAGCAGGCAATCGGTCTTTCCTATGGGCTTACCTCACTACCATATCCAAGACTCTTTCTTCCTACAATTCATTCTTTCCACAGCCAAACAAACTGTTAGTCTCATCTCAACATACCAAACTTTTCAAAACGTAATTCAACATTTCAAAAGGGTTTTAACAATTGTGTCAATATCCATGGTCGCATTCATACCCAATGCATTCTTGCATTGTTTTTCAAGTTTGTCACAATTTATGACCGGTTCTTGGCCATGGGGTGTTGGAATTTAACCAACCTTTTCCTCATATGGTTTATTCATTTTCTTTCATTCTTATAGTAGGACCATACTTCCTGCTATAGGCTGATCACGATCCCAAATCAATACACGTGAACTCAAAATTTTCACATGAATGCCTTTACACATTCCTTGATTGTCAATGCATTCATGACATACCAATTCATGAATTATTCCAAGGTTTACAAACAATGTTTACTACCAGAGGTTCATACCTCCATTATTTAGGTTCTCCTTCCTGAATCATACCTTACTTGGGTATCCAAGGCATACAACTGCCTTTCAAAGTTCATGCACAACACTAAGAGAATAAAAATATTTCAGAAGGGGTTCTTACCAAATCCCTTCATACCTTGTGCCACATAGGCATGGATATCTTTATATTCGTTCTTGGTTGCTAGCACTCTCTTTCTGATCTCTACCTCATCAACAGTTCTTTAGCGGGATTTTCACAATCCTGTCAACAATCTTTCGACCACAACCTTCCCATGGTCACCCTCTTCTTGAGGTTGTTCATTATTGGCAACTTTCTTTCTCAACAGTTCCAATATTATTTCTTTCTACACATGACATACACCAGAGGCACATTAGTCATCATGTAAATTAAAATGCAAGTACCATAGCATTTAAATTAATAAAATATTTTCAGACATGTCCCAGCATATCCGTATGTACTTCATCACACTATCCTTAATGTTTTCATGAGTGCAACACATAGTTCTCAATCATTTTCATAGTATTACAACCATCATCACTATGGTGTCAAAACATTTTCGTTCATCAGTGTACTAGATTTCTCATCCCATAGAAAACATAATGCACAGCAAGGAAATAATTGAGGACTCTCCCCTTCTTCAAATTATTTCTACATCGCCTGACAACTTTTCATCCCAGTCGAGTTATCTCAAAGGTCTCACTGTCTCTTCTCTACTTTTGCAATTCTACTTGTTGTCAGGATCTTCCTGCTCTTTTCCTTGAGCCGCCTTGGTTAGGCATCACCCTAACCCTTTTTGGAATACCGCAACATGCTTTAATAGAAACTCTTTTCTCATAATGAATCATGAACATGTGCATCCTACACACTTCCATTCGATTATCAGAATGGTCAATATTTAGTTGTTAGTCTTCTATTAATTACATGATTCTTTCAAAATGTAATCCATGAATATTATATATGGACAGGCCTTGCAGCCCATTGTCCAACCTTCAACAATTATTAGGGTTGTGACTCTATTCTTCTGACAAAGTCCTTACACAGTTCCTGCACTGGGAACTCCTTCGGCATGCAAATCCCTTGTTGCATATCCATCACTATCTGTGATGGCCTCAAGCTTGAATTAGCTTCAGCTTGTTAATAAGCATTCTTTAAGGGACATAGACATACCTTTCTGGTATGTATTCCAGATTATGCATCAGCACATGTTCTAGGTTTTTGCTAACTTACATCCATGATGTACTTAGCTATACTCATAATCATAAGCCTGTGTCCAGTTTCCATAGGTATATTTTATAGCCCACATGCATCTTTACTGTTAAGATCAGTCAATTCAGATTCATTCACAATCCTTCTCATGTGATGCTCAAAGGCATAATAATTTGTCTCTTATTATGACAAGAGAGAATCTTTGCTCATTTACCCCTTTCATCTAATTATATTGGTACTTCTTGAGGAAATGGAATACATTCCCCTCAGGCTATTATTTGGAACAAAACTTTCATGACTCCCCAGAATGGAGTCAACTATGCCTCCATAGTATTCATTTAATCTAGACAAGAGCAATACTTGCTTCACATTTCACTCATCAAGGAAATCATATTGGGCCTCTAGTATACTTATACTCTTACATCATACATGTGCATTACTTGCACATTTAATATCATTCATACCTTACCGGTATTAATATCAGGCTTCCTATTATGAAGCTTCACAATGCATTAAACTCATGCACTCAAGTACATATGAACACAACTAAGTATTCATCATACTAGCTCACGCCTTCTCCTCACGTGACCACCGGTGGTGACCGTGATCCAAACTAAAAGGCGCTTCGCATTTCGCGATTTCGGTATTCCTGTTGCAAGGAACTTTGGTTCCTCGATCCCCGAAATCTAAAAAATCTAAAGACCGAGGCTAAGGTTTTCTCGAATCTTTTATTCACATGACCCTTTGCTCGGAACCTGGGGTCAACTCCTAGACACGCATCAGGATCTCGTGTTTCAACGAATCCGCGGACAATGCTCCATTGTTTCCCAAACTTCTGATCCACTAGGGTTTGGAAACCTAGATCCCATGGTCCAGATCTCTCTGCCAATCAACGGTCTTGATCGAATCCCAGCTTTCCACCTTTCTGTATTCTGGTGGAGTCTTCACCTCCTAACTCCCGATTTCGAATCCCCAAAATGTGTATGTGTCAGATCAATGATCCACCGCCTATCTCAATCCAACGACTCATGTTGGATGTTGGGATTTCATGACATGCGAGTTCTCAAAAATCTTCCCATTGACTTATAAACCTTCGACTCCCGAAGATCCAATTACACTGGATCTACGGTTAAGGTCATCCACTAACAAACGATCCTTTTTGAATCGATGATTTACCTTACGCGACTTTGGGAAAGTATTTGCTTCTATTTTCCCAATAGCTGAAAATTTGAAGCTCTAGATCAAGGACTCTCATTGATTCCAATCTAACATATATTATTCCTCTTGAGTTTGTGAGTGATGAAAGGTTATCATCCTTATCTTCTCCGCTGATCTACTAGATCTAATGGTTCATGGAATTTCAGTATTCCTCCCTCCGAGAATTCCACCGTCCATTTAGATTTTCAATGACTTCCAACCACGAACTTGGCATTAACTCTTCTGGAATCAACCTCTGTGTTCAACCACCAGAGCTTTCAAACTTTAACACAAGCTTGTTTCTATATGCACTCCTGGTGCTCTATATGCACACTCGGCATATGAAATTTCCCCGCTATCTTTTCTGAGATTTTAAGTTACTTACAGGACTAATCTCATCGTCATAACTCATACGGATGTTACCCTCTCTTTATGGGAACAACCAACAAGGGTCACTCTTGGGAGTTAGCAATAGTCCCAAAGGACTCCTCTTAATCTTGTTTAAACATATTATCCTTGTTGTCGATTCTAACCATTATAGGTAAGATAATATGACCCTACATATTTTGATCAGTCCTCTCAATCGTGAGGAGTTATATGCTCAGGGTTTAGTATTTTAATAATACAGTAATTATAAATTTCTAAGGATCCTACCAGTCCTTACCAGATTTCTTAAATCATGAAGGAGTTCTTCATGAGGTTCTTAATTCTTACCTAACCATCCATCTCAATTGCAAGAGACTCTACCTGCTTTAGTAGGTAGCCATCGTCACACTATAACATAACAACTTAGTACATGTCCCATTTCTGGCTTGTGTAGCTTCATAGCACAATTTATTCCACCTCTGTTATTCATACTCAGGTCTTATCAATAATATTGATCAGTGCATCCCTACTCTTATAAGAGTAGTTATCATTTTGAAAAAGGAACAATATAATTCCTTTGTTGGAATTCCATAGAAATTCCCAAATTACAGTTTCATTCTGCAGTCCTTCTCCTTAAAGAGAAAATGCAGATAACAATATCTCCTTATGCGACTCATACATGAGCCCAAGTAGGCCAAGCGTTGTAACCATGCTCTGATACCAATTTGTCACATACCCACTACGGAAAAAATAAAAATTTCGCTCTTCCTCAAGGGGTGGAATCCCCAAATTCATATGGGGGCCTAGTGTAGGCTAGCTCTTCCCTTATCCACCTCCATGTGATTGTTGGTTATGACCACAGGCCAAGCCAAGAGGCACCTTTCGCATTTCGCGACTCAAGGATGCAAGAGAGTCAAGTCTTTCGACTCTTCAAACCCCGAAACTCGAAATCTTACCTTCGATGAGATCGACGGCTACGAATCTCCCCCTGATCTGATGGTCCTGGCCGTATCGGGATTTCGGTAACTGGGAGTTTTAAATGCAGCGACCCAAACCACTGGTCACTCCCTTCCCTAAACTATGATATGCGAGTTCTTGTATGAGATCCAACGATCCTCAATGATTTGGATCCAACGGTCCAGATCTTTTCATAGTTTCGTGAACCAAGAGTTCATGATGTAGCGACTCCAAATCTCTTGTCACTCCAATCCCCGAATTTCGATATGGGATTTTGTGTATGAGATCAACGACCCTCGTTGATCTGGATCTGACGGTCACTATCCCTCTTGAGCTTAAGGGTGTTGAAAGACACTCAATCTTAATCACGCGTTGGGGTTTCGTATACTAGGATTTCACGACTTGCGAAGACGAGGGGTCTTTCCCTCTATTCTCCTGGGTTCTGAAACATCAAAACTTATTCACACTAAACTAGATCATCCATAGAGCGCATCGGGGTTTCATATACCGGGATTTCACGACTTGCGATGATGAGGGGTCTTGCCCTTTGGTTTCCCGGGTGCCGAAATGCCAAAACTTATTCACGCTAAATCGACTCGTCCACAGAGCGCATCGGGGTTTCATATACCGTTATTTCGCAACTTGCAAAGACGAGGGGTCTTGCCCTCTAGTTTCTCGGATGCCGAAATGCTGAAACTTATTCACGCTAAACTGGCTCATCCATAAAGCGCATCAGGGTTTCATATATCGTGATTCCGTGACTTGCGAAGACGAGGGGTATTGCCCTCTAGTTTCCTGGATGCCAAAATGTCGAAATTTATTCACACTAAACCGATGGCCCATATCACTCATGGATCAACGACCATGATCACATCATGATTTTGTGAATCGTGAGTTTGTACGGTCTTCCCCTTTGACCACTACAAGTTGCGAGTCAGCGAAATGCTACCCAAATGCCACATGTCCTGTGCCAATGGATGGTTCTGAATACTTCGGGACTTTCAGGACTTTGACGAGTCCTCTCCCCCCTGCATGCACTAGGTTAAACCTCGTGTGATTTTTTTTTGATCCCACGGCTATCGATCCCCTGCACTCGATCTGACGGTTCAGATCTATTCTCCTGCACACTCTTCTCTAACTATCTGGACGTAGGCTCCAACGGTCCAGATTTTCCCCTATGAATCGACGATTCACCCATCAGGACTTTGGGGAAATCCTCACCTCTATTTCCCTGAATTGAACCAAAGGTTCAGATATGATTTTGATCATGGTCTATTTGTCACTCTTGATCTTTCATATGCTCTGAAACCTCCAAAGGGTTTCTCAACCTCTGCACTCCTTGCAAGGTTCTTGCACACAATGGTGCGATCCTTCCTGAGCTTGTCCAAGACTTAAGGAGTTCTGGGTTCAGTTTGCCTTGTAGAGAGCCTGTGCCGATCTACACTACCTCTCCTGAGCTTAACAAACTTCATCCTCCAAGGGACTCTAGACAATTAGGAGGGTTGGCATGCATACACGAAACTATGTCCAGGGTCGACGATTACACAGTTCATGACTCTGGCTTATGCCTCCACAGGACACAAGCATTTATGAGTATACAATCATCTCCTAACCATATAATTGCTTACTAGCCTAGTTATACAATCAAACAGAAATAGGGGAGATACAGTATATCCATTAAGAAATATGCACAATTCCTAAAACATACACAGTAATACAAAATTCATACACAGTTACGACTAAATTACACAGGGTAGGAAATTGCTTATCTATTACAGGTTGTCACCAACCAACTGGCTGTGGGTGTTCATCCTTCCACCTAACCATAGGCATAGAGGCATTCATTCTTAGCACTCTAGCCACCCCCGTGCCAAGCCATGATATCACCAGGGAATTCTCACACTTCTCGAGGGTTCTTCCTTCGTTTCTGCTTATGTTTGGGTCTTTTTGTTTGTAACTCAGATCTTTCTCTCTCGGTTATGGCCTTGGCAAGGTTTCTTAGATGCTCCTCAGCATCAAGCTTGCGGCCTTCAGTTCATGACTCATTGGAGAGCTCCGTGCATCTCCCTTGCAAGCTTACGCTCTTTTTTCTGGTGTCTCCTCTCCCTTGTGTATCCCTCTTACCCTGGAAGGTTTTGCCGACCTATCTTGTTCCTTCTGTCAGAAGGAAGCTTAGGTTTGTAGTTCACTGCGGTACTTCGGGCTGACAACCCATGTTTCCATTCATGGGGGTGGTTGATTCTTCAACCACCAGTCCTTTCTTCATTAACTGATTTCTTTCCTTGGGATTCGAAGGAGGTTTGTCATCCTTATCAAGGGAGATTTGGGGTTATTCTATATATGAACCCTCTTGTATATTTTTCACATTCTTCCTCTAGTGATATCATGGACAACACTTTCAAGGCTTCACCCCCACAGTCATTTATTTGGAAACTTAGTCAATAATACATTTACATTGTCCTCATGCGTTAACATGGTAATTCCTATTTTATGATTAATTACAAATTGGGGGAAACAAGGTGTTACAATTCCCTCCCCCTTAAAGGAACATCGTCCTCGGTGTTCTTTCTCAAAAACATCTGTCATGCCTTTCTCATTCAACCACTTCAGAAGTCTTGACCTTTTTCCTCAGTTAGGTCCTCTTTCAGGATCATAGTCTTCGTCATCTACCTTCAATAATTCTTGGACAACAAGCACATTAATCACAATTTTGTGCTAGAACATCTTACTGTTGTTCAAAATTCAAAACAAAATTTTCATAATCTTAGCACAATACTTATCTGTGTAGTTTGTGGATTTGTATCCACATGGTAGTTTTTTTATCCATGCTCATCTCTTTCCTTGACATACCCATTGGGTGCATGATTCCAATTCAATAGTTCACAAGAGCTATCATGATTTCATCTTCCTTTCTAAGGTTTTTCCACACGTGAAACTACCCACTGTGTGCATGATCCCATTATTTTACAAGAATTATTAAGGTCTCCTCTTCCTTGTGGTCACTCACCCTCCAGGCCTAGGCTCAGGCATTCCCTTCACTATTATACAGTCCCTCGGGCGATCCATCTTGCCCTACCAAGGTTTTCTCGCACAGGAAAATTGTAGAGACTCTATCGAGTCTTACAGTCGAGGCATCCCTTAGAATTTCTCTGTCGAGGCGTACCTCTGGCTTGTGTTACCTCAACACAATAATTTTCAGGCGACCATGGCTTATCACGGGGTTTTCATGGCTCAACAATATCCTTTTTTCATCTTCTTCAGCTTTGATAGCCTTCATCTGTTCCTTCTAGACAGATCTTTTCTCCTCACCTGTGTCATAGGTATACAACATTCATGAGACATCATTATAAATTCCAACTTTCAGAATTTTTATTGCAAATCTGTCATGCACAGATTTTTCCAATATCTTCTTTTATTTTCCGATATGTTCCGTACAAAACTAGATTTACAAGCATGGGACTTTCTTTCCCATAACATTTTAGCTCAGCAGGAAATCAGTCTTCCTTATGGGCTTACAACATTGCCATATCCAAGACTCTTTCTTCCTGCAATCATTCCTCAACTAATCAAATTGTTAGTTCTCATGCACATACATTTTTATCGCACCTTTCAACTTCATGACAACAATTTCAGAATTGTGCATTTTAACAATCAAATTCACTTTCTCAAAAGGAAATACCATTCCTCGCAGTTTGGCTCAGTAGGAAATCGGTCTTTCATATGGGCTTACCTCACTGCCATATCCAAGACTCTTTATTCATGTAATTCATTCTTTCCATAGACAAACAAATTGTTAGTCTCATCTCAACATACTAAACTTTTCAAAACGTAATTCAACATTTCAAAATGGTTTTAACAATTGTACCAATATCCATGGCCACATTCATACCAAATGCATTCTTGCATTTTTTTTCAAGTTCATCACACTTTATGACCAGTTCTTGTCCATGGGGTGTTGGAATTTAACCAACCTTTTCCTCATATGGTTTATTCATTTTCTTTCATTCTTATAGTAGGACCATACTGCCTACTATAGGCCGATCATGATCCCAAATCAATACACATGAACTCAAAATTTTCACATGAATGCCTTTATGCATTCCTTGATTGTCAGTGCATTTATGACATATCAATTCATGAATTCTTCGAAGAGTTACAAACAGTTTTTACTACCAGAGGTTCATACCTCCATTATTCAGGTTCTCCTTCCTGAATCATACCTTACTTGGGTATCCAAGACATACAACTTCCTTTCAAAGTTCATGCATAAAACTAAGACAATAAAAATATTTCAGAAGGGGTTCTTACCAAATCCCTTCATACCTTGTGCGAAATAGGCACGAATACCTTTATATCAGTTCTTGGCTGCTAGCACTCTCTTTTTGATCTCTACCTCATCAACAGTGCTTTAGCAGGATTTTCATAGTCCTGTCAACAATCTTTCGACCACAACCTTCCCATGGTCACCCTCTTCTTGAGGTTGTTCATTATTGGCAAATGTATTTCTCAATAGTTTCAATCTTATTTCTTTCTACACATGACATACACCATAGACACATTAGTCGTCATGTAAATTAAAATGCAAGTACCATAGCATTTAAATTAATAAAATATTTTCAAACATGTCCCACCATATCCGTATGTACTTCATCACACTATCCTTAATGTTTTCATGAGTGCAACACACAGTTCTCAATCATTTTCACAGTATTACAACCATCATCACTATGGTGTCAAAACATTTTCGTTCATCAATGTACTAGCTTTCTCATCCCATAGAAAACATAATGCACATCAAGGAAATAATTGAGGACTCTCCCCTTCTTCAAATTCTTTCTACATTGCCTGGGGACTTTTCAGCCCTGCCGAGTTATCTCAAAGGTCTCACTATCT
>ML792242.1:31776-93075 GCA_009831015.1 Picea engelmannii | reverse complement strand
CGCACTCTTCTCCAGCTGTCTGGACGTAGGCTCCAATGGTCTAGATTTTCCCCTGCGAATCGACGATTCGCCCTTCAGGAATTTGGTGAAATCCTCACCTGTATTTCCCTGAATTGAACCAATGGTTCAGATTCAATTTCGATCATGATCTATTTGTCACTCTTGAGCTTTCATACGCTCTAAAACCTCCAAAGGGTTTCTCGACCTCTACACTCCTTGCAGGGTTCTTGCACACAACGATGCGATCCTTCCTGAGCTTGTCTAGGACTTAAGGAGTTTTGGGTTTGGTTTTCCTCGCAGAAAGCCCGTGTCGATCTGCACTACCTCTCCCGAGCTTAACAAACGTCATCCTCCAAGGGACTCTAGACAATTAGGAGGGTTGGCATTCGTACACGAAACTGTGTCTAGGGTCGACAAACACACAGTTCGTGACTCTGGCTTATGCATCCATAGGACACAAGCATTTATGAGTATACAATCATTTCCTAACCATATAATTTCTTACTAGCCTAGTTATACAATCAAGCAGAAATAGGGGAGATACAGTATATCCATTAAGAAATATGCACAATTCCTGAAACATACACATTATAACCAATTCATACACAGTTACGGCTAAATTACACAGGGTAGGAAAACGTTTATCTATTATAGGTTGCCACCAACCAACTGATTGTGGGTGTTCGTCCTTCCACCCGACCATAGGCACACATGCATTCATTCTTATCACTCTGGCCACCCCCGTGCCAAGCCATGATATCACCAATGAATTCTCACACTTCTCAAGGGTTCTTCCTCCGTTTTCACTTCTGTTTGGGTCCTGTTCTTTGTAACTCAGAGCTTTCTCTCTCAGTTATGGCCTCAACGAGGTTTCTTAGATGCTCCTCGGCATCAAGCTCGCAGCCTTCAGTTCATGACTCGCTGGAGAGCTTTGCGCATATCCCTTGCGAGCTTATGCTCTTTTGTCTGGTGTCTCCTCTCCCTTGTGTATTACTCTTATCCTAGAAGGTTTTTCCAACCTATCCTATTCCTTCTGTCAAAAGGAAGCTCAGGTCTGCAGGTCACTGCGGTACTTCGAGCTGACAACCCATGTTTCCATTCATGGGGGTGGTTGATTGTTCAACCACGAGTCCTTTCTTCATTAACTGATTTCTTTCCTTGGGATTCGAAGGAGGTTTGTCATCCTTATCAAGGGAGATTTGGGGTTATTTGATATATGAACCCTTTTGTATAGTTTTCACATTCTTCCTCTAGTGATATCATGGCTAGCACTTTCAAGGCTTCACCCTCGCAGTCAGTTATTTGGAAACTCAGTCAATAATACATTTACATTGTCCTCATGCCTTAGCATGGTAATTTCTATTTTATGATTAATTACAAATTGGGGGAAACAGGGTGTTACATACTGTGACTTCATGGTTATTTTTGAAAATATGAATTGGTGTATATTTGTTGATTATAGGCAGTGGTTGATTTTGAATGGTTGTCAATCAGAAATGAGTGTTGTTCAAAGATTGTTATGAAATGCAAGGAAAAGTAAATGAAAGGAAAAAAACCCCTTAGAAATTGGGTGGAATACATATTTTCTTGTGTTGACATTGTGTTGGGTATTTGATTATGAACAAAGAACTATTTAAATGCACATAAATTGTTATTTGGTCAAAATGAATGATGGTTGATGCACTTTTTCACAGTATGTTTTATGGATCACTCAATTAATTTCATGAACAATAATCCTTTTTTTTTCCCTTCCATGATTTTCATTTTCCGCAAATTACAAATCCCCTCATATTCCCATTTCATTTTTCCACTCCCTGTTCTGAGATTTATTACAGTAAAGAGAATTTTGGTGTTAAGGCAGTTGAAATTAATAGTGACTGATGTGGATTACAGTGATGTTTTATTGGTTTTATTTTCAGTCGATTGTTGTTATCATTGAGTAGTAACTATGTTTCCCCCCCCCCCTCACGATATCATATTTTCACTCAATCCAACCCCCTCACATATCCCAGAACCCTTTTCCACCCCCTGCTCAGTGATAAACGGTAAAACAATTTGTATGGATTGGATTGCATGAGTCTGATATATTGCTGAGACAAAATCCACTTCATATTTTAAAAGAGTTTTCGTGTATGGTTAATTAAAAGAATGTTACTAATCAATCATGCATGCAGGAGTGACCTATTCAAATAAAGGCCGAAAACAAAGACCTATTACGAGAAGGACTAAAAAATGGTTGCATCGCAGACACGAAAATATGGATTATGAGTTGTTATTTATCTGTGGATTTATGACAATTGACTTAAGGGATCTTTAGACAACATGTTTTATTTTGGATATATGAGTATTATTTTTGAAATAATTTCAATTTCATGAGCTAAAAAAAATAAATATGTCGATGGGAGACACAAGGAGGTGTGTTTTGCTTAACTAATGGTTATGTTATAATTGTTATGAACTAAAGGGAGCCACACGGGGTCCCACCTACTAGTTATTATTTATTTATGACCCTTATTATGATTATGGATTTTCCCTCTAACTAATGTTATTTGAGTCTTTAATTAACTTAACTAATGAGTTGGTTCAACTACTTCAACCAATTCTAATTTGTTAAAAGTAAAAGGAAAGGGAGGAACAAGAGGAGGATATAAGCATAAGCATGCTAAGGTTTTATCTTTGAGTTTATGTTAAGATAGTTCAGTTTTCATTCATTCATATATTCATCACAACCTAATTCTATTTTGTGATATCAAGGTCTTATTGTAGACACCAATATTTAGGGATGAATCAAATTTTTTAGACACTTGTTTTTCGGAGGTGTTGATCTATCTTTGATATTCTGTGTAGACTTGTCTGTTTGTGAATTAAATTTCATGACTGATAAAGGATATTGTGCAAAGTCAAGTGGGAAGCAATCTGTGACAAGATGATCCAACTTTTAGAGATCATTTTTGGTTTTCTGTCAGAGGTCCTTTTGTATGTTCCATCGGGGATGTCTAAGTTTGACTTTGGTCCAAGATTTCTGTATGAGATTTTGTAAAGAAAATGACTCTTTGGTGAATTGGAATGAAATAAAGGATTTCTTTATGTCTCAWYTGTCTTGATTATCATCTTGGTGTCTTTACTTYTATTCTTACATTTATTTYAGMAACTGTTATATTCAGAAAATTACATAAAAAGTGAATTTCCAGCAAGCTTTTTGTTGATAAAAGACTAGCCTAAGMACTCGTAATTAATACTTGTGAGCTAGGATGTTATTTTTGTTGGCTATAAACATAAGGTGATATTCTCGTCTACTTTGCTTTAGCCAAGTAAAGTCTGGAATGTTTGAGTAAGATCAATTCATATATTTTCCTCAACAATGTGTAAATGTATATGTAATAGGGTCGGCCTAATAATAAATGGGCCACATGTGCAAAGTGTGAATAAGTATATATAGAGATCATAAATTCATTATTGAAGGGATGTGAATTGTGATGTATGAATGTATTGGGGTATTTGGAAGAGGTTCTCCTATTATTTAAGGAGTTATTGTGTAAATCATCTCTCTTATATATATTGGAGTTGTTCTCCAAGCTCATATTGGTGTACATGGTATGTACTTATGTTATATTATGATATTTTAAAGCATTTGGTTCATAACATCATAACCCCTTACTTGTCTCTCCTATTGTCAAAATCATCTCCCCAAAATCCATGCAATGGACTCTACAAAGTCATGGGCTCCGTAGGATCGCATGTGTCCATGTCACCAAAAGTAAAAATGAGGTGGCATGGTGGACCCCACCCCCATTTTATGTCCCTGAGCCTGTACAAGAGCTCAAAAGATCCATTTTTCAAATTGGTTGTATTGTCAGGATCATAATCTCTCCATATTCACAATAGTATGGTCCATTCAATTTTCTAGGGACCTTCCCTGGGACCCCTCTTCTTGTCATCCATTTCATAGGTACGCTTGCTCACCTTCATTTTGGTGTTTTGATTTCGATTCCCTTTTGATATTCATTACTATAAGTTACTTTTCACTTTGGGTATTTGGTTTCATGTGTGCGTGTACTTGTGAGCAGGTCCACTTTTCCTCATATCACGATAGGTCCAGTTTACCTTCTCCTTCAAGTATATATTTCTTCAAACTGGCATGTTAGTCACTCCCTCTGAGCTCATTCATTTACCAATATTATTCCACCACATATGCCTCTAGGATTCAATTGTCCAACTCCACAACAACTTCATTTTATTTCACCTACACCTAGTTGTTGTTTTCTGGTAATATTCCACCCACATCGGTTGTCTCAAATTTTCATATCCCCTTTCAATTGACACCCATGCCATTTTTTTACCATATAAAGGAGTCTGAGTAGTTTGTATTTCTTAAAATGAACCTCATAGTTCTTCTCATCATTTTTCTAGCTAAATCACCCACAGACTCCCAACTCTTCATCAATTTCACAGTTGGTTCTATTGACTGTGTTCTCACACTTTGATTGGCCCCTTTTATTCCCCAATATTAGTTTTCCATATGCATTCCAACTCATCACTCATCCACCTCCATAAAGACCCAAATTTGGGGCCCCTCTCCCCCATTTGCTCTAAGTAGTCTTGCCTCACTAGGATGAGTTGTTTTGATCATTGGTGCACCTATATCTATGTTTTCACATTCAACCCACTTATTTTTTCATTCATTTGGTAATTGTACAAAGCACATTTGTTTTACGACAAGAAAGTGTACTTATTCCAGTTCACCCAATGATGTCATTTCATCCGGTGGTATCCTTAGTCTCCCTTAGTCGTAGAATTTACACTAAGTCACTCTCATCTACACACATCCTTGTTGTTGGTTTCACTTGATGTATCCCAATACCCTTCGTTGTGATCCCATAGTTCCTACCCATAACTATCAATTTATTTTTTCCACTCACTACATCCTCAATCCCAATTTGAAAAACGTTCCCCATATATGATCGTCCACTTGACCTTAGATCACTTTCTATATATTTGGTTATTTTACTATCACCATTATCATACTTAAATTATGCTCCATACAAGGGAAGTTTTGAATTTCATTTTCCATCGACCTCATCCATATTTTCTAGCAATACATCACTATTACAAAGTCAGTATCTGGTTCATAGTCACTTGATTTCAAGGGGAACCTTTCCCTTTGTAGTCACAAATTCATTCACGTTGACATCAACACCAATTTCCAATAAGGTTGCGGTATATTATTTCCCATTATCATATAGATGGTGAACCCCATATGGGACATGGAGAGTCATCATTTATCTCTACTTCCATTGGCCTCCTTGATGTTCAACATCAACATGTCATATCCACATTAATATGGATCTTACTTTGCAATAGTTGTAGTTCCCAGTTCTAGTCAAAGACCCCAGGGATTGAAATACCATAAATTCCATCAAATATGAAAACTCCTCATAGGTGTTCCTTTCAGGTTCCAGGGAATATTCTCCTCATAATAGTTCTTTACTCTTACTGATGCCCCTGAGGAAACTGTAGATTTCCACTCCACCAATTTTACTAGTTACAACATCATTAAGTCCTTCATACTACTTATGCTTAGATAAGATCCATCAACTTTTATATGCTATTATATAATAATTTATGTTTATGGCATGAGTATGGGGCATGCCCACCTCGTTTATATAAAGTAATTTCATTTTTCAAGTGGGTATCCCATTTTTCATCCATAAGACATCCTCATTTATCTCTCTCTCTCTCTCTCTCTCTCTCTCTCTCTCTCTCTCTCTCTCTCTCTCAATAATCAATGTACAAAGCAAAAGAAACGATGATGTATTTTGGCTATACATTTGCTTCTAACTTCACTCATCATGGGGCATATGTTATCACCTAAAAACCACTCACAAAGCTATATCGGTTATCACTGAAAGGGTCATTGATATAATACAACAAAGTGCATACTCATGGAATTAATAAACTATACTCAGTAGAACATTGTAACTATGGAAAGTGGTTTTTTTAAGCATCTGCGTGACTTTGTAGTCTGGATTTCTGCTATTGCAATGCTTCCTACTCTCCATTTCAAATATGGGCAACACCATAATATAAGGGTGCACCTAAACCCCAGTCTTCTAGCTTACAAAAATCCTTGATAACTCTACACCCAACCTCAGGTAATTCAAAATCTATGGTGCCACTTCAAACTTGGTCTCCAACACCACCAAGGGAGAGAGAACATGCATCTCATGATGCCCTAAGATTATAAAACACATTTCTATAGGGAAAATTGAACATGCACTTATATCCTTTATCCAACTATTGCAGGGCAGGCTTATTCCTTCCTTTATTAAATCCTCAAGCATGCTGAAAGATATCATGAGTTGGGGGGGGGGGGGGGTTGGAGTGAGTTAAACGCCTTTTCATGTTGATGTAATTTTCCACCTATCCATCAAAATGTGGGTGTTCATACTATAGTACATCAGTGAGATAATCATGGGAGATATTGTAAAATGATGCCCCCCCCCCCTTCCACCATTTTTTATTATTTGACCTTGGTTAAAAAGAGTTTCCCTATTTTCCATGGCACATGCTTCAAAGTTTAGATGGTGAAGGAAATGATAAAAGGTTATGTGATCAAAATGATCAGTTATTTTTTGAGTTTTTCCTATCAATATTGACAAGCTAGAAGATCATATTGTTGAGAAATTTCTTATTTTCCAATTGATCACCAGGGAATCTCCAATGAACATAAGTTTTTTAATATGTCTTGCACACAAAAACATGCTAAAAATGATCTCATGAAACATTGAACATCAACACTAAACATTAATGTGTAATAATGGCAATAAGTTTTCACAAAATCAAGTTGTTTGTAGTGTGGTGTTTCCCCATAAATCTTGAAACTCCAAACAACAATCCCTCTACTCCTAACACCCGTATTTTTTTAATTGAAGTTTAGTCTACATACAAAACCCAACTATAAATATAACTACAACAATATATATAAATCATTAAAATAAAGTTATTCAAAATGAAGATGTAATTAAAGTAAAGTGTTACTAGAGATGACAAATACATAACAATACTAAAATGAAGCAACAACACACACAAATCATTAAATTAAACAGATTAATCATAATGAATATGAAATCAAATATGTAATTAATTTAAATAACATTTTCTTTGATAAATGTAGTAAGAGACTCAGTAAATTGTAGTAATTGAAAAATTGAAATGATTAATTAGAAAACAATGTGACAATTTCAAAATCAAAAAACAATTTGATAATTTAAAATTGCATCGTTATCATATGTTGACGTTTGAATCCTCTTACATATTTAATTCACAATCAATGATCATATGTTGATGGAGAGTATCCATGTCATCAAGTTCTAGATATATTATGATGAAAACCTACTAGAGACGAAGTATTATAATACTCTCATCTTCCAAGGACAGATTGTCAGGGTTCTACACAATGCAATTTTCTGATGGTTTTCTTTCAATCTCATCATTCTCCAATTTACTTGGAAAATTATTCATTAATCTCATCCCATGCTATTTGCAAGTTTTTAACATATTCATCTTGGTTATCTTTGGTACATCTATCAATAGACCACATAAATTTATTTTTCTTCTCAAGTTTTTTCTTTGAGCCAACAAATTTCCTAAATAAATCCTTCCCATCATTTCTAGTTTTCGTGGACCAATTTTCAACTTGGAATTTGTAAAACATAATTCCAATAATTCAAGTTCATATTGTTGTGACTGATATAATTTTGACTTGTATTTAAATTTGTTGTTTTGGTCAATAGATTTAGATCATTATTTTCCCTTTTGGATAGATTGGAAATTAGTCACACTAGAGATAGTGGGCCCGTTCTGACTTTCATGCTATATTGGGCTATTTAAATGGTGGTTTTTGTTAAAAATAATTATAAATAAACTAAATATAAAAACTGCTATCATAATGAAATGTGAATTAATTTTTCCTAACCTTATGTTCCTTCGTTTTTCTCTTGCATGGAATTGTTATTTTCTAAATGCTTCATTCTTTTATGTCATCCCCTACATAGTAATAAAGTTATGCATTTATGATTTACACCCATTGAAAACATTTTACCATCTTTAATATTTGAACAATATTAATTCAAACATATAAAATTACATTCTTTATGTCCCTCACCATTTTTTTATGATCATTTAGATTTAAAAATTGTCATTCTAAGTAGAATCTCCACCACCTTCATCATCTATCTAAATTGCATTCCTTATTATAATATTTTTGTGAGTAGTTTTCATTGATAGTTACAACAAAATATAGAGATTAAAAAACAATTACTTAAAAAGGAAAACATACAAAATGAAAGTATCAAATGCAATAAGAAATTATTGTTTAAAAATAGTAGTATATAAGTTTTATCTAGAATTAAACAAAAAAAATTAACATATCATATATTTTAGTTGATTACTAAATTATTATTATTTTTTTAATTTAATGTATATTTCTTGACAAATTATCGAGATGATAGCAATTAATCATTAGTTTTCAAATTTTTCCGCATAACAAACAAATTTACATCCAACATATAATGAAAAAATCATATATCTAGTTGAGGTATGAGTGTCAATTGTATGATCCCAGGGCTCCCGGATGGGGTGCTATTGCGGTACACCTGGCGCGACGTGGAGGGAAGGCACGACCAACGAGGCACAGAGCCATGTGACGGGATCGTGCCATCGCCCGCCACCCCAAACCAACATTAAATGGCCATTACCATGGCGCAGGTGACAATTAAACTGCTCCTTCCTCCCCTCAAGCTTCATTTCATGGCCGCGATCTGTATGCTCGTCGTTTTTCTCTATGCAGGTTTCATTTGGCTCTCCCCTTTGTAGCCTTTGTCGAAGCTCACTGGGATTGGCATGCACACCACCGCCTTGGTTTGGCTTCATGCTTCCTTCCATTCCCTGGTGCACCTAGCGCCCTTTCCCTACCACTCGACGAGAATTAGCCGCGCCCTCAAGGGTGCCCGCGCAGAGGCTCCCCATGGAAACCTCGTTGGCCCTCTGTATCGCCCCCTGCATTGCCTTCCTCCTCCTCCTCCCCTTCTATTCACCCCGACCCAGTTCCTCCTTCACCACCTGCTATCGCTGTCTCACATTTTGATAGCCTCGCTATCGTCCCTAAGCTGTCGTCTTCTTCCTCTCGCCTTCCTCCTAATCCTCCAGTGTTCGGGCCTCCTCCTCCACCAAATCCGAACTCTGCTGGGAAAACTGTGGGAGAACCACCTCCGTGCGAGAATCAACCACCGAACTCTTTCCTTGACACTCAGCTACGAGACAGCCTGGCAATTCTCTTCAGCCTGGTCTTCGAACTCCGCCAGGGGGTGGAGGATCTTCAATTCCGTCTGCTGGCCGTGGATGAAAAGGTAGCAGTCCTTCTCCAACTCCTTACCTCTCTTCAAGCGGATCTCCCCATGGACCTCGCAGGTGCGGCTTCGGCGGAGGAACCCGGTGGTGCAACCAACGAGGGAACGCCCAGGCACAGTGTTCGACTGGGAATGAGCAGAACCAAGTCATGCACGAGGATATGGCAAAGGAGATGGTCATAGCACGTTGCGCGTTGCAGGATACCTCGCCAGTTGTCGATAGGACCGAGGGAAGCATGGACGCGGGGAAGCAGTGGGACGATGGAGTGACATATGTCGAGGAGGAGCCGTGGTCCGAGGCTGTCCACATCACCTGGCCAGGTCATCTGCCAAATGTATGAGGTCATGAGGGCACTTCAAGTTTCTTTAGTCTTTCTACTTTTTAGTTGTTGTCCAGTTAGTCTCAAACAACTTATTTAGACTATTCCACCACTTATGTTTGACTTCTATGCTGGCTGGACTGGTTTCCCCTCTGTTGGGGTAGTCCAGTAACTACAACAAGAGTATTCTCTGTACTCTGTATCTCTTTTTGGTCTAGGAAGGCCCTTTATATATAATACTACTAACTTACAAAAAAAAATTGTATGATCCCATAAGCGTTAGATCCTTTCCTTTATAAACACATGTTTCAAAAGTAAACTGAACTTTTTACAAGTGATATATCATGTAGTGGTAGATTTAGATCTTGCAAATCCATCTCCATATGAATACTAGTGGCATTCTCCCCTTTCAATGATTTCTCCAACATTGTATAATAGAAAACCCTTTGTAGAAATCATTTTAATAATCTCTATAAATATCAATGAATGGGTACTATGTTTCATCTCTTTTAGTTTTTTCTAAGTATTAAGAGAATGATTACTTAATCATCTCAATTGTAATATTTACTAAAAAAAAATGTAAATACAAGGTTTTACACTTAACACAGAAAAAAAAAAAATTCAAAAACATCGATGTCTATCTATTTAAAAATGCAATTAGTTAATCATATAAATAGCAGCAATTAGTTAATTATATAAATAGTAACAAATTTTGAAGACTCTTTCTAATGAGAAAGTTGCATGCACGCACAAGTAAAAAATTAAAATCCTTAAAAAAACGAGTATTAAAAGGAAAAATATTTAAAAATGCAATTAGTTAATCATAAATAGTAACAAATTTTGAAGACTCTTTCTAATGAGAAAGTTGCATGCATGCATAAGTAAAAAGATTAAAATCCTTAAAAAAACGAGTATTAAAAGGAAAAAGATAAGCACCAATAAGAAAGGACAAGTTTCAAAAAGCAATGGGCAATTATCAGCAAAAAGGACAAGTTTCGAAAGTAAAGAAACAAGTATGAACAAGAAATGACAAGTGAAGGAATTCTCATTTTCCCTAATGTTGATATTATTTTTCCTATAGTGCCTTTATAATGTTTTTGGTTTTAAATATATATTAATTTTATTAATATTAAGTTTAAAAAAGACAAGAAACAAAAATATTATATTATATCAACAAAAATGATAAGTTTCAAAAGTAAACGAAGTATTAACAAGAAATGACAAGTCAAGGAATTCTCAAAGCCACTTGTTAACAAGATTCGTGTAGGTTTATGCCATTTTCCCCTTTTGTTGATTTTATTTTCCCAATGTCTTTATAAGGTTTATTTTATTTTATTTTATTTTTTATTTATTTATTTTATTAATATTATATTATAAATTAAATTTAATAAACAGTAATATAATTACCACACTTACCACATGTTTACCATTTTCATGTTATGTGTCTTTGTCATCCTAGGAAGTGCTTTGACCTTCTCTTTGTTTTGTAGTTTTTTATTTTTTCTTTTAATTTAAATATAAATATAACTAGTAATTTTAAATATAACTAGTAACTAAGATGAAGAAAGTTATATCAATGTAATTTTTCTTTGTGTATATTATGTGAACGTAAGTGTAAGTGTAATTGTAATTTCCATATGTAAATATAAATGTAATTTCCTTCTTTTCTTGTGTGATTTTTTTTTTTTATGAAATACAATGTATTGTAAGTCTATTGATGATATTACATCAAGTGATATCATAGTGAATGTTTTATTTGTAAAGTTTAGTTTTTATATTGGGTTTTTTTGGTATTGTAATGGAAGGAAAGTAAATTTTAGTAAAGAGAATTGTTAGAAAAGAGATTTCTTTCAAAAAATCAATCTTGGATTGAAGAAAGATTTTGAAAGGATTGTTGATTTACATGCATTATATTAATAACAATAAGAACTATGAATATACTAGTTAGTAATGTTGTAGATCTTGGACAAGCTGCACAATATATGGGAGAAATATAAGAGAACTTAGAAGATGAATCAGAAACAACAAAATAATTGGAGAAATATAAGATTTAGAAGATGAACCCCAAACAACAAAATAATACTTGGATTAAGAAGTAGATCCAAGAGATGTGGAATTTCTACCTATGATGGTCTTTTAAAGATTGATATTTAATTTATTGAATTTAAAAAGTAGGAAGATATTTTGAGTATGAAAAAATAGAGTATCCTCTTAGAGTTAGATTCCATGCAATTAAATTGAAAGGTCATGTTGCATCAAAGTGAGATTTCTTGCAAAAAGATAGAATTGAATGATAAAAATTGAGGGAGAGAGATACCTCAGGAAAGGAGTATACAATGGTGATCTTGAAATGATTTTTTTAATGTTTTTCAAGGATATAAATAAAATTATAAAGAAATCCAAGTAATCTCTTACCATTCTTAAGGTATGATAGACCAATTATGGTATTAGTGGATGTTAATCATCATCACCATTTACATCCTCTGAGATGTATAGTTCTTTAAGCATTTAACATGGAATTGACATGTGGCATTAAAAAAAAAATATTAATAACAAAAAAATATTTCAATGTCCTCTTATATATATAGTAATTGAAAATACTTTCTACATCTCATAGATACTTTCTACATCCCACTGAGAGGGAGAGGGAGATGTCTACTTTCTTTAGTGCTTAACATAGAATTTAAGCATGTCATTTAAAAAAATATTCCATATGTACCATAAATAAAATATTTTAATGTCCATTCAAAATAAAGTATTTCAATATACATGGAGCTAACACATACCCCACATATATATAAAAAAAATGTCATAATACCACTTGTAAGATACTAATAAAAATATTCACAGCAATAGCATAAATATTATCACAATATAAACCTAAAATAAAAATATCATAATAACAAACACAATGATAATATAAACCTAAATAATATGGAAACATTGTTCATTTATTTCTTCTAAAACAATCCCCTACCCCAATAGAGTAGAGCCATAAATAATTACACAAGAAATCTTTTATAATGTTTCTACATTTATATACCAATAAAGCATTTGAAAGAACTATCTATTCAGACTTTTCAACTAATAAACTTTCTTTTTTTTTTCAAAAAAAATTGCACATTATATTTATAAAAATATAATCTGTTATCAAAACAGTCATTACATCATAAGATCAATTTTTCAAATACTGATCCAATAAAACTTAGCTACACAGAAAACCAAATACCTTATTAAAAAAAAAAAAAAAACCAGCACACATGCTGCAAAAAACCAGAATCCACTATCGCACTATTATCAAAATAGTTTAAGTTTAAGCACGAAACGGACGTAGATCATGTTATTAATTAAGTATCCGCTGTTCTCGCCGTTCGATGAAAGATGTATGGATTCGGCAAACCCTTCTCTTATCAAATTCGACGTCCCCGGAAAGACGCCTAGGCTGATTTCCTGAAATTCACATGACGGCTGCATTCGTGCACCATATTCTGAACGAATTTCATCGAAGTTGTATATTTCACCTTCCTCGTTGTCAATAACTTTAACCAGTACCGACAGGTATTGATCGGACTCGACGAGCATAACAGCAGCTGAAAATTGAAATTTTGCGCCACTGAATAAGAAAGGTCGAGAATACAGCCGCTCACCAGGAGAGAGCTGAGACCAGGATTCTTTGGTTATGCTCCAAAATACCATGCATTCCCTGATATGGCCATCAAACTCCATCACTGTCACTGGTAAATGCCGGTAAGCYCTTTGATTCAGTATTTTGTGGGGTGCTTCTACCTTCMAAAGAAGTGCCTCTGACACTGCCTTTGATGCGCACACATAATCCAAGTCATCGCAAGAAATAACATCTTTAAGCTTGTGATTGCTCATGTTTGGAAAACGTATTAGTTGGCAAATCTTACTGCCCAAAATTTCTCTCCTTTTTTCAGGATTTGGATAATGTTTTCTGGCCCAAYTTATGACAAAATCATACACTGCGTCTTCGGATTCAACTCTCAACTCATCGCTTGACAGCACGGCCTCAATGCCGACCAAAGGAAGATCCAGAAGCACTTCTGAAAACCTGAAAATCATGATCAGGACATAATCGATTGATTAGTTTGAGAATAACAATGACCAGGGCTAACACAATTTGGAAGTGAGGGCAAATGAAAAATCTTCCACGAGAATTGTCCCAACATCASCAATTTAAAATTTGTTCCCATTCCTGTGATGCTTTTGAGTAGATTYTAGAAAGCAAACGTGACTGATTTATTGTTTCTTACTGAGCAAAGAGAAAGTAATAAGGAAATCCTTGCCACAGGCATAAAAAGAATCATTGCCAGAAGAAAACCTACTTTTCAATACAACCTAAATGTTCCACAAGAAACTTCTTTCCAAACTCTACCAATGACTGCACTGCATGATTTGTAAGCATCGTCGGCGGGAGCTGTAAAAGCCGCAATGCAGAGTCTATTGACATTGATGACTGTAATGCCCTGAGGCAATGATCAACACATCTTGTGACATCCAACTTGAGAGCAATAATTAACACGTCCAACACATCTGTGGTACAACGCAGTTGAAGTGCTCCTCGATACATAAACCTCAATACATTTATGAAAGCCTCTTCCTCTGCAATAAAATACAACACCATAACAATAATCAGATACTAAATTGAAACCTAATCCGAAGAATTATTGTAAAACAGTATTCCAAAGCGCAGAATAATTATGACAAGTACGAGTGAACATACCTGAAGAACGTATATGAAAAGTGAGATGTCGTTTCTCTGATTCCAGCATGGCATTTGCGAAAAGCTTAAACAGGGACAGAAGGGAATCAGGAAAAACTAAGAAAGAGTACATCGGGAAAAATACAAGCGTTTCACTTTTAATAAGCTTTTCTTACTTTGAAAACCAAAGGGCACATTTCTGCCAGTATTGCTGAGTTGACATGTATATTTCTGACACTGAGAGCAACATTAGAGCAATCCATGCCCACGAAACAACAAACTGGTTTGCTTGCATCTTCATGATCTGCATGGCAAGGTGATGGAACACATTTAAATACTCTAAGCAGTGACTGTAGCGTGATGGTCACATTGAAGAATTACATTGTCAAAAGGAACATCCAAATTTTAGGATTGGGTGGGGAAAGGAATCGAGTTTTCACACGTTTTTTTTGGAAATGGGGAATTATCTTTGGTTTCCCTGATTTTACTTAAAAAAAAATTGAAAAATTCCACTGACCTTACAAACCCTTAAACCTTCCTCCTCTGCTCTACTTTCTCAAACCCTTAAACCTTCCTCCTCAATAAATTAATGCTTTACTTTCTCTCTGAGTAAAAGTTGATACCTCACCTTACCATCACACTGCTAGCACCTAAAAAATTTAAGTTTTTTTTGTGTGTGGACAATTATTTGATTCAGTCAATGTGATTGTTGACTAAATTGTAATTTTACAGTGCTCAAATTGTGTTTTTAAGATATAAATTAATTCAAAACCTTAAAATATCAATAGAACACTCATTATATGCAATCTCAATTAGTGAAAACTGCAATTCCAACTATTTTCCTAAATTTTTGGACAAAAACATAGAATGTTTATACTATGTCCACTACTACTAGTCTAACCCTATGACTACTAACATTCTAAGAAAAAATACACTTTACTTCTAAATTAAAGCACTATCAATATATTTTATTTCAAAAAAAAAATTAACCCAAAAAAAAAGGTTTATAGTTGGAGTCATTGTTAGCATCAATAGTGCATAAGTAAGCATTAGCTAGGTAGCTTATGATTTAGCAAGGGCCAAAATATCCTTAAATACATTTGTTGGGTTCCACAACTTACAAGTCTATCTTTCTAGCTTCATCACAATTGACCAAATGTCTCATTGAAAACTCATATTCAAGTGAAAAGAATACAAAACTTACTGTCCAAGTTCAATTCCCACAAGGGCCATATTAACCTATTATAATAAAATTAGAAAAGTAAACAAAATAACTTTAAAAATAACCTAAAATACCCTTAAAAATAAAAACTCACATCTATATGCTTACTAAAACCTCACCCCTTGTCAAATCACAAATTCTGCATATATTTTCCATGATTAAACAAAAATTACAAAACTTACCTCCCAAAATACCAGTAGAAATATTGCTCTCCACATATACTTTACTTCAAAATTACAACGACACCAATACAATATACTTTACTTCAGAGTTAAAGAAGTACCATGTACGATGTTATTGTCCCATCTATTCCCTCCCCGTTTTCTTTTGAAGATGCTATTACTTGTCTTTGCAGGATGCTGTTTGAACATTTTTGTAGTTGCATCTAGCCCGTCCCCATTTTCTTCTGAATCTGGCATGAGCTCTATGTGCAGTATGCAGTCTGAAAAATAAAGGTTGTCGAAGGCAAAGGAATAGTCCCGCACATCATTCGAACCGTTGTTAACATACTTCATGTCTTGATCCATCCTGTCACTTCACAAATCTGCCCGCTACAATTGGATTAAAACTCAACTCTACCGAGTAATTTTTGAAAAATATGGAAGTTATTTATAGATAAATACTTCTTGTAAATGGATTATTTTACTTTCATTTTATTGCTTAGTTTTTATTTTTTATTTTTTATTTAATTTAATATTTTAAATTTTATTTTCCCTTAACTAGCAGTTTCTTAGTCATAGGTTAGTCCCACATGTTATTTAGTCATAGGTTAGTCCCACATGTTACGGACAAACTAACAAACAAAAAAATATTTTAAATTTTATTTTTCATCTATAAAATTTATTTTAAAAATTTTAATTACTCTTCAACCAAGATGATGGATTATTTCATTTTTATGTTTTTAAGCCTAATAATTAAGAACATGTGTTTCCTCTTAAAAAGTCACAAGTTCAAATCTAGAGGGGGTTAGGGTATGTATACCTTCATAGACTTTACCAGCCAAATAGCTACCCACAAACAAAGGGGTCTCATACACCAAATTTGGGGTGGCTTGGCCGTGACCTTAAAAATATATTATTATTATTATTATTATTAATTACTTTAATCTTTTTTTGTTTGCTAATTTTAAATTTATTGTCCTTACAAGTTTGGAACATATAACTTTAACATCAGGAAGTGCCTTAACAACATACACCTCGAAAACTTAATTACTTTAATCTTAACATTCATTAATCTTTTAAATTATTTTACTTACAATTAATTTTATTTTATTATAGAACAATCATTTAATATTTTTAATATCTTTTTAACAAATATCTATTAAATTTTCAATCTTTAAATCTCAACACCAACCCTCTTTTCTATGAGTTTTATTGATATTTACACTTAAAGTTCAAGCAACATCATGAAATTAGTTATTAGTTAGTTAGAGTTAAGGCATCTTCACAAAGCGGTAGAAAATTTAAATTTATATAATAATAATAATAATAATCTATTTTTAAGGTCACGGCCAAGCCAGCACACCAAATTGGTGTATGAGACCCCCTTGTTTGTGGGACAAGGGACCCCCCTCCGCCCAACGATTTGACTGGTAAAGTCTAACACATGTTCTTAACCAGACCTCTTATGAATCTCCATCGTTAAGCAAGATGGAAAGTAGCTATAACTATTTTTTTTTTAAATTTGTATAAATATATTATTTTAATATAAATACATTTTAATTGTGTATAAAGATATTATTATTATTATTATTTTAATGATGTAACACATATTTTTAGTATTTCTCCTCATTTTAAGGTGATGACAATTAAGGTAAAGTATCCATTTCCAGGTAAACTATCCATTTACGGATATTAGAACTAATTCATCGCAATAATATTAAAGTACTCTAAATATTTGAAATTTTGGAGTTTTTACAGGCATAATTTTGGGATCAATTTTTTCTTGAAATCTGGTAAAAAATTGTTGCAACTCCATATTTGAGTGATTGAGTGTTGCGAGAGTTTTTCAGGGTGTTGAGTCCATTTACCACAGAAAGGTGATTTCACCAAGATTTGATTGGGATTCCCATGAACAAGTTCAAAAAGTAGAACGTTTAAACAAAGCCTAAAAATATTATATTAATTAAATTTGTTTTAATTTTGAATTGATGATGATGATTAACATCCATTGATACCAAAATTGGTTTATTCCAAGATCACCATAGTTTTGTTGACTTGGGAGGTTAGGAAGGTTTGTGACATATATTTTGAAATTATGATCTAATTTGGATATAAAGAGATCACTTTAAGAGAAAATATTAAAACCATCACAACTAGATTAATTTTATTTAAAAATAAAAAATAAAATTATAAATTAACATACATACATACATATATAATACTAT
The DNA here is from genome assembly GCA_009831015.1 of Picea engelmannii. Taxonomy (NCBI): domain Eukaryota; kingdom Viridiplantae; phylum Streptophyta; class Pinopsida; order Pinales; family Pinaceae; genus Picea; species Picea engelmannii. The sequence continues at coordinate 75,017 of ML792242.1, read as the reverse complement.
GTTTTTAAGGTCACGAAGCTAGATATCAAATTGGTGTATGAGACCCCCTTGTTTGTAAGAGAAGGAAAAACAAAATTACATATGTATACATGTGATATTCTAATGACTTGTGCCCAAAAAAATATATGTAAAGAAGGTGTAAGTGCATCAAATTACATTAAAAATATATATATAAGCCAAAATAACATCATGTATGAGTTCAAAAATTGTGTAGATGTGGACCAAAGTCCTATAGAGACATCTTCAAAACAAAGACATCTTCAAAATACATCAAATCTAGAGTTGTAAGCCCAGAATATGCATAAAAAAAGAACATGGGAGTGATCATTTCACTGATTTTCTAGGATCCTCCATTTCCACACTAGCTTATGAGAGTCTAATATTATATATGTGTGAGATAGACTAATACTTTTAACACATTTTTAACTACATAAAACATCTATATCTACGTAACTTAGTAAGTGATTACTTGTGATTCTTTAGAATTTTGTTTCTGTGCTAAAAAATCATTAAGAGAAGCTTTCCAATATCACCATAGTTTTGTTGAGTTAAGAGGTTAGGAAGGTTGGTAGTGTGACAAATATTTTGAAAATGAGATCTAATCTGGGTATAGGCTAGACAATATAAGAGAAAGTGTTTTTCATATTCAACCTTCTTAGTGTCACAAAGGTGACACAATCTTTCATCCCATGGCGTTTTAGGAATTGACCAACACCTAGTTTCACTATGGAGCTTGTGAGAATTTGTTCTTATCTTAGCAATGCTTATTTTTTTCTTTACGCTTATCAAAATAGATAGATAATTTTGATCTTCTAGATTAGGGTTGATTACATCCTTATAATACCTTAACTTTATTTTTTCCTCTAACTCTTTATCACACCACATTTTCTCAAATTTTGATTTGATGATATTTTTAATAGTATCGTTGTTCTACAAAATGGTTTCTTCCATGATTCCCCAATAGTTTATCCAAGATCGGGCATCTTTATGCCATCCTTGCTTGAGTCGATGGTGGTTACGACTCAAATTTGAAGCAATTTTAGGAAGCCTCTTGTCTTCCATGTTGTTTAACTTGTTCTTATACTTAGGTATCTAGTCATAGTCATGCTCTCAATGGGTGAGAGGCTTGTTTCTAAGAGGAGGATGGGATAGGGCGTATTTCCTTTAATTTTGAGATTATAGGTTATGAAATTCTTTTGTATTTTCTCTATCTTTCTCCAGGATTCACGAGAGATACTATAGGCCCAGAATTCACATCCACAAAGATTAACATGTGTAACAAGAGTACGAAAGAGGAGTTTATTCTTATCCATCAATTGATTTACAATTGTTTTCAAGCCCGTAATAAGTTTTCCATCCCCCAATAATCCTTTTCTCAATGTTATAATTCTAGTTGAGCTTGTGGTGAATATCAATTCCAAGATATTTATCTGAAGACACTTCCTCGAAGTTTTTGTTTTCATATACGAAGGTATCATAAGTGATATTATTATATTTAATAATCATGAATTTAGTCTTATCAGTATTAATAGTCATACCCATATTGGAGCAAACATCCTTAAGGATTCTTAGTTGGTTTTCAAGATCATGGGGACTCCTTTCCATAAGAACGATATCATCAACATAAAGAAGAAGATTGATAACTATACCAGTGAGAGTAGAGCTGACACAACCTGCTTTTTCCAAGAAATCTTCTAACTTGTCAATGTATATGCCAAAAAGGGTATGGGACAAGGGACAACCTTGTTTGACTCCAATATTGCAGTTAATCTCTTCCGACCAGCCTTCCGTGTTTTTAAACTTAGCAATAACGTTCTCATACATCCTTATTGTAGAAGCTCTCAAATCGAGAGGCACTTTTATCTCTTCCAACCTATTCCAAAGGTTTTTCCTAGGAACCATGTCAAAAGATTTTCTAAAGTCAACAAAACAACAAAAAAGATTGGTTTTTGTATTGTGGAACTCCTTTGCAATGATCATAAAGGTAACAATATGGTCCACAGTTGAATGATTGTTAATTTTTCAGACCCCAACCCAGTTTCAGTCTTGTTGATTTTTCAGCCAATGTTAAATGCCCAAACCCAATTTTATATCAGCAATTAAATACTTAGCAGAAAATAAACTTCAGAACTGAAACATGAGGATTCTGAACATCGTTTTCAACGCAGAAATAAAATATTAGTAGCATATAAAACTCAAAAAATTATTGACACAGAAATTTCCGGTCTAACTTTGACCCTGGAAAAACCCACAAGGGGAAAACTAGTGAGAGAGGGAGATTTTTATTATTTAGGAGCTTCAGAGAATTCTGTTACAACATATTCATCTTCAAAAATTTAAATGACAAACTTATCTCGAAAACCGTGCCAAATCTTTACACAGGAAAATGAGCCAACTCCTCAAAATTCTTTCCAGAATTTTCTGCAATCAAATACAGGTCTGCTCCTCGATTTTTGTGCCTTCAAAATGTTGTACGGTCACCTTGAAATTCATGCCAACAACAACAACAAATTTCTAGGTGTATTAATGGCTATACGGCCTCCTAGAAAACCATGCCACACTTTCCAGAAATTACACACAGCAACACTCCTCGATTTTTTTGCAGTAAAGAGGCTGTACAGACTGTGTAAATTCATACTATACATACAGAGTACATTTGTTGTTCCCTCCTCGAAATCTTTGCCAAAACTGGACCGTACAGATTGTTCAAATCCGTACTGTACGACCAGTAATAAATGTTGCTCCCTTTACTCGATTTTTGTGCTCCCACGAGACTGTACAGACCTTGGAATCCATGATGTACGACCTCATATGAATGTTGAACTTGTTGCCTCGATTTATGTGCTAGTTTGATGCCTTGGGATTCATGCCCTAGCTCTCAGAAATTGCTTCTCTCTTGGTGCTAAAAAATTCTCTCTCTCTTGCTCTCTCAAAATGATCCAACTACCCAAGAATGGGTGCCCCCCCTTGCCCTAATCAACCTCATGAGGGAAGGTGAGGGGTTTTCTAATCTAACGGTTGAGATTAGATTAGATGAGTGGATGAGATTTGGTGTCTCTTCACTCACCCTCACTTTAGTCATAAAGTTACCTTTTAATTTACATCTCACAAATTAATTGACTAGGACCCACATTAGGCACTTTCTCCCCCTTAGGCGCCTAGGGAGGAGAAACACTTGCCTTGGTACTTTATTTAATTAAAAATTTAACACTCCCTCATACCGATGAAAGTGTTACTCACCACTCCAAGATTGTCCCTGAAAAATACAAACTTGCCTCTGCCCAATGCCTTGGTGAGTATGTCTGCAACCTGCTCCTCTGTAGATATGTACTGTACCTCCACAACTCCTCTCTGAACATGATCATGGATGAAGTGATAACGAATCTCAATATGCTTAGACCAGTCATGAAAAACTGGATTCTCCGAGAGTTTGATGCAACTATGATTATCACAGTAAATCATGGTAGGCCTCAACTGCACACCGAACAATCCCACCAGTATCTTGTGAAGCCAAAGGGCCTCACAACTAGCCTGACTAGCTGCCATATACTTAGCCTCTGCTGAACTCAATCCATTGACTTCTGCTTCCGACTGAACTAAGACACAACTGTTGATCCCAATCCGAAGCAGTACCCTGAAGTGATTTTCCTATCACTGACAAATCCTGCCCAATCCGAGTCTGTATATCTAACCAGATGAACTCCATATCCTCTCTGATAGTCCAAACCATAATGTATCGTACCACAAAGATACCTGAGCACATGTTTTGTTTCCACCCAGTGCACTCTCCTAGGCTCCACCATGAACTGACTGAGAGTGTTGACAACAAAACAAATATCTGGCTTGGTATTGACCAAATACATCAATGACCCGATCAACTAACGATACAAAGTAGAATCCACCAACTGTGACTCAGAAGCATGAAGCTTCTTCCAGTTGGTAATCATGGGAGTGGTCATGGGCCTGTTATCTCCCATCTGAAATCTGCTTAGAATATCACACACATACTTCCCCTGTCCCAGGAATATGTGTCCAGGCTCTTGCCAAACCTCCAATCCCAAAAAGTAATGCATCAGTCCGATATCAATCATCTCGAACTTTGAAGCAAGGCTCTACTTGTAGCTGTTGATGAGTCTCTCTACCCCTATAATGAAAATATCATCCACATATAGCAGAAGAATGAGAGGATCCTCTCCAACCACAATGAAGTATAGGTTAGGATCTGCCTCACTCTTCTCAAAACCCAACTGTTGCAAATAGGCATCTATCCTCGAATACCAAGCTCTGGGAGCTTGTTTCAACCCATACAATGCCTTCTTCAGTCTACACACATGAGACTCTCTCCCATGCACCTCAAAGCCCAATGGATGCTCAATATACACCTCCTCCTCAATAAGACCATTCAGAAATGCGGTCTTCACATCCATATGGTGGATCTTCCAACCCATCTCTGTTGCAATGGAGATCACTTCCCTGATCGAAGTGTATCTAGAAACCGGCGCAAAGGTCTCATCATAGTCGACTCCCTCAACCTGTGAAAAACCCCGATCCACAAAACAAGCCTTGTACTTCTCAATGCTGCCATCCACATCATGCTTTAGCTTGTAGAGCCACCTAAAAGTCACCACTGACTTCCCCTCAAGTCTAGGAACAACCTCCCAGACATCGTTCTTCATGATGGAATTGTACTCTTCCATCATGGCATCTTTCCATACCTATCTACTAGTGGTCTCCTCAAAAGTGGAAGGCTCAGACTCCCGAATACTGTGCACCATCGCGATGTAGCTGCAAAACCTCTTGGGAGGTTTAATCTCCCTCACTGCCTGCCTAGGATTCCCCACTGAACCTTGTGCCTCCCTCAAAGTGTCCTGAAGCCACTTGGCCTTCCTCCTCTCTGAAGTAGTGTCCTGTGGAGGGGAATCTCCCTGCTCAACCCCATCTCCTGAAGACAATGATCCTGTAGTAGACTCTGAAGTACCTGATCCTGAAACTTGTGGACCAGTAGCCTGTGAACCTGAACTCTGTGGCCCTGTCACCTGTGAACCTTTCGTCACCGAAGTTGGTGGCCCCGAACTCTATGTCATTATAGTCTGTTGCGGGCTCACCTGAGTCTGAGATGAAGACTTCTCACCTCTCTCTATCCCTCTAGACTTCCTAAAGGCTTTGTACTCCTCAAATTTGACATCCCTCCTCAAGACAGTCTTCCTCAAGGAAGGAAGGTAAATACATAAATCCTTTGAAGTCTCACTGTACCCAACAAAGGTCCCTCTCTCTGCCATGGGCTTCAGCTTTTTCCTCTTCTCAGAAGGGACATATGAATAAGTGATGCACCCAAAAATCCAAAAGTTCCCCACCTTAGGCTTCTTCCCAGAGAAAGCCTCCTCAGGATTCATGCTCCCCACAGCCCTGTGAGGACTCATGTTCTGCAAATAGACTGCACTGTAGCATGCCTCAACCCATAGAAATAGTGACAACCCTTGATCATGTAGCATGTCTCTCGCAGCCCCAAAAATGGCCTTGTTCTTCCTCTCTTCAACCCCATTCTACTGCGGGTTGTAAGGAACATTCAACTCCCTCCTGATGCCCTCTCCTGCACAAAATTCCATAAACTCCTTGGATGTATACTCACCCCCATTGTCCGATATCAGGACTCTGATTTTCTTCCCTGTCTGGTTCTCCACAAGAGCTTTGAACTCTTGGAACTAACTGAAGACCTATCCTTTGGTCTTCATGAAGAAAATCCAGGACTTCCGAGAGAAGTCATCAATGAATACAACATAGTATAGGGAACTAATCAACGATGCCAAAGACATTGGGCCACATACATCTGCATGTATAAGATCAAGTATCCATGTTGCTCTACTGTCACTGCTCAGAAAAGAAGTCTTGGTGTACTTTCCCAAAGCACACCCCTTTCACAACTCATGGTGCTCTGAACTGAAATATGGAACTCCCGTCACCATCTCCCTTAGAACTCTCAAATCCCCATGGTGCAAATGTTCCATCCTCATGTTCCATATCTCACATAGGTCACTGTTGTTGGTGGTAGAATGAATCAATCCTCTTGCTGGCTGGAACAAAAACTTGTACAGCCTCTCATGTCTAGTGCCAATCACTTTGGCCGAAGTGATGCTAGACCCTCTGGGGAAAAGAAGCACTTTCCCATCACAGAAAAATATCTCATAGCCCTTCTCCTCAATAGTAGAAACTGACACTAAGTTCTTCTTCAAGCTCGAAGCATATAGAACTTCTGTCAAAGTCATGGGAGGCAAAGACTCCCTCCGAAATGATACGGTCCCATAACCAACCACCTTGAACTCCCAGCCATCTCCAAGCACTACATTTGCATCTCCACACTGAGTAAGATCTTTCAAGTGCTCACGAACTTCTATCATATGGAGAGAGGCACCACTGTTAATATACCAAGCATCTGTAGTAGTGGTCCTCAAGGATATACATGCAATCATGGAAAATTTCTTGTCAAACTTGGTGGAAAACTCTTCCACCTCTGCTGAATCTACTGTTTGTTTCTTCTTCTTGTTTGGAAACTGTCCTGCATAGTGCCCAAACTTATGGCATGAAAATCACTTGACTTTTCTCATGTCTTTATTCCCTTCACCCTTGGGCTTCTATCCTCCCTTTGGACCCTTTTTGAACTTCTTCTTGCTAGTGGTAGCAAGAGCCACATTCTCCTCCTCATGACCATTAGATGAACTGCCATGTACATAACCTCTCTGGGTCTCCTTCTGTACAAATTCATCCCAAAGATGTTTCCAATTGGGAAGCTTCTCCCTAGCAACAATGCCCTCCAGAAAAACATCCCATTGTTTGGAGACTCCATTCAATGTTGTTCTCACAAGATCACTGTCAGCTATGGCTTTCCCCACAACTCCAAGCTCATCCCTCACCTATGTCAATCTAGTAAGGCATGTGACCACATTTTCAGCCTTGGTCATTTTTATGCTCTTTAGTTTTTCCCTCAAAACCATCTTTCAGTTCTCATTTGTACTCTGGTACAATTTATTCAAAGACTCCCACATCTCATAGGCATGTGTCTTCCCCGTCAAGTGAGGAATCAAATGATCCTTGATGGCATCAAGAATAAATCTCTTAGCCTTGATACTCTTCTTAGTATAGGTTGCAAGAAGAGTAGAATCAATAGGTACCACAACAGGATGAGTAGTGGTATTCTCCACAATGTCCCACAACTCATTTTCTTGCAAAAGCAAGATCATCCTCTCCTTCCAAGCACCAAATTTTTTTGCCCCATCAATTTTGTCCTCAAATCTCAAACCAGTAGCCATTGACCCTTTTTCTGCTGAAAATAACAAATTCAAAAATCTTCCCTGTGAAGTGTCTACTGTCCCAACTTTCTGTCTGCTGAAATTTCTGCTTCCCTTCAACTCAACTCTGATACCATGTTAATTTTTCAGACCCCAACCCAGTTTCAGTCTCGCTGATTTTTTAGCCAATGTTAAATGCCCAAACTCAGTTTTATATCAGCAATTAAATACTTAGCAGAAAACAAACTTTAGAACTGAAACATGAGGATTCTGAACATCATTTTCAATGCAGAAATAAAATATCAGCAGCATATAAAACTCAGAAAATTATAGACATATAAATTTTCGGTCTAACTTTGACCCTAGAAAAACCCACAAAGGGAAAACTGGTGAGAGAGGGAGATTTTTATTATTTAGAAGCTTTAGAGAATTCTGTTACAACATATTCATCTTCAGAAATTTAAATGAAAAACTTATCTCGACAACCGTGCCAAATCTTTACACAGGAAAATGAGCCAACTCCTCAAAATTCTTTCCAGAATTTTCTGCAATCAAATACAGGTCTGCTCCTCAATTTTTGTGCCTCCAAAATGTTGTATGATCACCTTGAAATTTGTGCCAACAGTAGAAACAACTTTTTGGGTGTATTAATGGTTGTACGACCTCCTAGAAAATCATGCCGCACTTTCCATAAATTACACACAGCAACATGCCTCGATTTCTGTGCAGTAAAGAGGTTGTACGGACTGTGTAAATCCATATTGTATGGACATAGTACAGTTGTTGTTCCCTCCTCAAAATTTGTGCCAAAACTGGACCGTACGGACTGTGCAAATCCGTACTGTATAGCCAGTAATAAATGCTGCTCACTTTACTCGATTTATGTGCTCCCACGAGACTGTACGGACCTTGGAATCTGTGTTGTATGGCCTCGTGTGAATGTTGAACTTGCTGCCTCAATTTCTATGCTAGTTTTCTGCATTGGGATGCATGCCCTAGCTCTCAGAAATGGTTGCTCGAAAATTCTCTCTCTCTTGCTCTCTCAAAATGATCCAACTACCCAAGAATGGGTGTGCCCCCTTGCCCTAATCGACCTCATGAGAGAAGGTGATGGGTTTTCTAATCTATTGGTTGAGATTAGATTAGATTAGTGGCTAAGATTTGGTGTCTCTTCACTCACCCTCACTTTAGTCATAAATTCACTTTTTAATTTGCATCTCACAAATTAATTGACTAGGACCCACATTAGGCACTTTCTCCCCCTTAGGCGCCTAGGGAAGAGAAACACTTTCCTTGGTACTTTATTTAATTAAAAATTTAACAATGATACCTCCTAAACCCAACCTGGCCTTTAGTTCTTTTACCGTGACTTTCTAGCCAAAGGCTAATCTTATTTTCCAAAACAATTCCATAAAGCTTGGCTAAAATCGCGCTGATCACAATGGTCCTATAATTAGAGGGAACGTTTCTATCCCCATTTTTAAAAATAGGAACAATGAGGCTTTGTGTCCAGGGTTTAGGGAAGCCCTGCTTGACTGCTAAATTGAATAGCTTGTGTATGTGAGGAGTAATGATAGGCCCTCCGATTTTAAAAATTGCAGCTCGGTAGCCTTCAATGTATATAAAAATATGTTTTCATGTGTTTTCTTTTTATAGATTTAATTTGAAAGGAGGTAGGAATTGAAATTTCTTTATCACACGAACAATTAGATTTTATACTTTGAACTTTGGTTAGATTGTGAACATAAAATATTTTTATTATTATTAACATATTTATGATATATAAATATTTTGTATAATAATTTTAGTTAAAAATATAATTTATTTTAGTTTATTTTATTTTAAGAAATAAATAATTAAATAACAATAATAATATTTTAGTAACTATGTTAATTGGGTTTAGTTTAGATGGTTGGGAGGAATGATTGTTACCTTCCCCATACAAATTTAATTTCAAAGGGTCTCTGCAAGGGTTTTGGCATCCAAATTTACAATGTAAGAGCATATATCAAACTTTATCAATTGGCCTACACATTGGGTTTCATTGGCATCTATGTTGTGACAAGTTTCAATGTTTTGTATGCTATTTTGGCATTGTTTTCAGGGTTTTACCGTGTACTCATTTTTTCTAGGGTAAGCTAAGGTTTTATTTGTGGGGAGGTCGAAGACAAATTATCAACCAAAATCTCTTATGCAAGCTCACATGGATCAATTTTTTGTAGTGGAAGTAACCGTTTCAAAAAAAGGAAAGTTGATATGAGATATTTAATATCCCACCAAAGAGAGAACATTTTGAATAAAGATGTCATGATTGAAGTTCATAATTTTTATTTGGCCTAGAGAATTGGCTAGAATCAAGATGAGGGTTTCTACAGGAGTGGATTAGGGTTTCAAGAGATAGTAAGCTAAGGATATCAAGGTTTCAAAGGTGGAGGTACCTTGTGGGGGAGTGGCTATTGGAAGAGGACACATTGATCATCCTTGTGAATTTGCACAAGGTATTTCTATATTGGTTCTAGGGTGGAATCCAAGTTGGAGTTGAGGGAACAGGGTTGCGGTGATGTGTTCCCCAAGGACATCAGTGCCACCTTAGTTACACCAATTATAGTACATGATGGAAAGGATCTTTCATATCATGGCTTGTCAATCCATTGGAATAGATCATTTACTTGACCCTTTGAAGGTACTGATACTGATAACCTAACCTTGGTCTCCTGGGGGAGTTATATTTTTCATTTTGTAATTGTTTTGTTTTGTTAGTAGCTAATCCAAAAGAAGGATTTTTTTATAAAATCCTTGGATTTTCCCCTCATGAGTGTCTCCACTATAGTAGAAATAGTGAGCCAAGGGAATCCTTCTCTGAAAGGAGAAAGGAGATCCAATAAATGGAAATGTATTAATAAATTGGAGGTTTTTGTAAGTTTGAGCTTAGGGGAGAAGATCGATTTGAACAATGTGTTGGAATTGGAGAAACATGTGGTAGTTATTCATTTCACTAGTAGGAAAATGAATAGGGAGAGTTTAAAAGAGTGGAATAAGGTAAACTTCGAACCTTTTGTTGGATACCTTCCCCATATTATGACTTTGGTTAAAGAATGGTTTGCATGGGTTTTCAAATCAACAATGTATGTAAATCAATTCTTGCATAGTATATAGAAGTGGTGTTCTCAAAATTTATTTTTGAAGAATGGCATGTGTACATTGATGAGAGAACTATGTGGGTTGTCACCCTTCCTGTGTGGGTTCACATCTAGGTATTCCTATTGTTTTAAGGTCAAAAGAGGTATTTGCAGCTAAAGAAAATAATATTGGCTCATACTATGAAGAAAACTACGCCTTTCGTGATACATGGTAATATGGAATGGAAAAAATGTTAGTGGGATTAGAGAGAACAATTGGATTGGTGGAGGAAATAGTAATTAAAAATGAGACAAACTCTTAATAGCTCACTCTAGATTATTAAGGAATTCCCTTCAAGTGTGGATGATTCCATAGTTATGGAAATTTAGCAATGGATTTCTCATACCCTTACTAGAAGAATGTATGGATGCATAAAACCTAGTCAAAAGTGATGGGAGTGGAACTGGTAGAAACCCCTATCATTCAGAGAAGACTAGAGATAACTAGGAATAAAAGAGTCAATGAAATGCCTCTAGTTATCCCACAAGAATAAGAGGAGCAACCATTAGCATCAATATATCACAAGGATTAGAGTATGAATGTGGTTAGTGACAATAAATTTGGAAATCTATCTTCAAGTAAGTCACCTCAGATTCCTTCCCCTTATAAAACAAAGTCCAATGAAAATTATGTTTTTAGATCTTGCAAGCTTGAGGTAGAAACTAAAGGGTTGGAATCTACAATGAATTTTTTCCTATCCTATCAGGCATCAAAAACCTTTTCTCCATGATTCCAATTCCTTTACCTACAGTTTAAATTTGTCTAGAAGAAGTTAATGTCTAGGAAAGGACATTTTCATCCCCTAGGAAGGGAACAAATGCACAGTCTCCTTCTATATATACCACTCCCTAGGAATCCTCCAAGTACAACCTTAGACCCAGGGGAAAGGGAACTCTTGAATTCCCTAGGAAAGTGGTAGGGGGGTTAGGGTTTCTTTATGAGAAGGGTAAAAAATATAATATGAGAGGGAGAAAGTATTATTTGTCCTTAGCAAAAAAACAAGCACCCCCATATATTTGATGTGGAAATCATATTTCATTGATAGGGGTCCTTAGATAAAATGTCTATTATGAAGGTCTAAAATGATCTATTTGACATTAAGCTACCAAGGGTGGCCAATCCCTTTAATAAATTGGCCATCAAGAGATTAATAGAGTCCTTAGACTCCTCTATTATCTTTCTTCATGAAATAATTATTGAATGAGAGGAAACAATTTAGGAACTTTCTAATTTTTTGAGTCGGTGGGATTTCATCTTTATCGATGTTATTGAGAGATCAGGTGGGAATATTATTGGCTAGAAAAAGATCTCCTTCACCCTAAATAATTCATGGGATTTTCCTTTGGGCCTAGGTGTCTCCCTATTTTCCATGGATATAGGGAAATAATAAGTCTCATTTTTGAATGCCTATGGGCCATATTCAAATTAGATGAAGTATTTTTCCAAATTGGAATGCATCTAGAATGATCTTGTGGTGATAGGGAGAGACCTAAATTTCAAATTAGAAGCCTCTAAATTATGGTAACCTACTGCCCAAACATACCATGTCTCAAGATACTTCTTGAGAAAACTTGAGGAAGTGGGCATGCTATATATTGAACCAACAAAGTTATATCCCACTCAGAGAAACAAAATAGTCGAGGTCGATAGATTTTCAAAACGGTTTGACCAATTTTTAATCTCTAATGGATTTTTGGATGAATTTACTCAAGTAAAACAATGGGTTGCATCAAGAGGAGACTCTAACCACCATCAACTTGCATAAGAAATGACTTCTACAGAGGAAAGGCTAATTATCTTCTTCAATCTAAATATAGATTGGATGAATATTGAGGATCTTGTAAACAAGATGAAATATTGTTGGAAGCCCTATGACTTGGCCTCAATGAAATCAACTCTAATACAATTCCAAAAAAATTCAAAGAGGGAAAGAAGGTAGCATTCCAATGGGATAATAATAAAAAGTAGAAAGATGAGAGGATCCTTAGAGAACTAGAGGAAGGGATGGAAAAACTGTAAAATAAGGTTTTGGGTATCTAAATGAGGCCCAAAAGATGGAGGTGAAGATTTTGGAATAGAAAAAGAGGAACTTATTGCTCGAAAAAGATAAAGAATAGAGGATCAAGAGCATATCCATTTGACTTCAAGAAAGTGATGAAAATACCAAGTTCTTTCATACAAATGAAAACACAAGGAAAAATATTAATCTTGATTGGAAACTTTGACAAAGGAAATGAAAATTGGGCAACCAATTATAAGGACAATGTGGAAGATGGATTCAACTACTTCTCAAATATTTTTAGGGGGGAATCTTGGGCTACTATATCAGGCCATATAATTCATTCCCTATTTTTTTCAATTAGGAGGACAACTAAGAACTTATGAAAGAGTGGGGAAATATGAACCACTAAAAAATATACAAAGCTTCCAAAGGGATAAAAATCTAGGTCCAAATGAACTCCTCTTGGAATTATTTATGGGATGTTATGAGTTCATAGAAGATTATTTAAGAGTGGTGCAGGCCACTGAACCATTGGAAAAATGCCAGGATCCTTCAACACTAGTTTTATAGCTTGTATTCCCAAAGAGGATAACCCAACCTCTTTTAAAAAATTTAGACCAATATCCTTATGCAATTGTATCTATAAAGTTATCTCTAATGTTATTACTAGAATATTCAAAAGGGTATTATAAAAAAAAAAACTCTAGAGAAAGCATTTACCATTCAAGAGCAAGTGAATAAGCTTCCAAGAGGTGCACACTACTTAACCACATCCAATCACTAAGAGATAACACCAAATAGCATTTTCACAAGAGAGAGATACCAAAAATTCCCAAGAGGGCGCAAATTTAAGCCAACTAGTCTTCTTCCAATGGGAGAGCTATGATCAAAATGAAATAGAGTTGATCTCTCTCTTTCTTGGAATTGGTAAGGAAAAGTATGAATTTGTTAGTTATTTCTTGCTTATTCTTTGTTGTTTTTGGTTGAAACCCTAGGAGGAGTATTTTGTATACACCCTCCATTAAGATTCATCTAAATTATTAAGTTTATAATCCATTCTTAGATAAGGGTTGCTAGGAGAAATACAAGTGTGTATACCCTCCTAGACTTAACCTAGGGAGTAAGAGGGTTTACACCCGTATGGATATTGTTTATTTATGGATATTTTTGGATTGGAGAAGTAAAATTGTTTGCATTGGTAAACGTGTTTTGGTGAGATATCAATCTTGTTCAAGTTGGATTCTTTTGTGGATGTCTTGAGGTGGCTAACCCATAGGGAATATTAGTTCTTTTAGTCTTATTTTTTTTTTCATAACTTTTATTCTATAGCCATTAGGGCTACATAAACCCTAATACAAACTTCTTAATAACTCATTCTTCAACCATTGAAAATTGCTAAAAGTTTTCCACATTAATCTACTAAGGTCGTCGTATCTCTTGGGTGGATTTTTTGTAAGTTTTAGTGGTTGAATTTGCTACTGTAACAATTTGTTTGCTACATCCATAAGTCTACAAAACTATCTTTGCAATACTATTTAATTTCATCCTTGCTTCATGCTAAAGTCTTTCTCTTTCATACTTGAGCTAAACTAGTGTTTTCTAGCTTGTCTCTTGCTTATTTTACTAGGATTTTAGCATATCATTTGCAACCCTTATTATTATTTTGTTGTTGATAAATGTTATTGTTTCTTGCTGCAATTAGGGACAAAAAGCTTAACTTTCTAGTCCACATAACATGTTATGTGCATACTTGGGTTTTCTTGTGTCTCGAGTAGGTACAATCACCCTTTGCAGATACTCATAATTTTGGCAACCATTAGCTACCATAAAGACTCCTTCAAAAGCCTTTATGCACTTAGTATATCGACCTATAGGGGGACCCTCTTTCATATTTTCACTTTCCATCTCATTCACCCCAGGGTCACCGGGATTCCCCCCTTGAGGTTATTATTTCATATCTAAAATGACGGGAATACCTGCCCAAGGTGATAGTGGGTAGGTGTTCTCTTAGTTGCAACCATTTGGTGGTTGGGTTGGGATTTTCGCAACCTACAACTTGTGCGATAAAATTTTGGCATCGTTGTCAAGGAGGATTTTGAATCCTCTTTCGAACCCTAAGGACACTTTGGCAAGCTATCCCAAAGCCTTCCCCTAGATTTCCTGGTGACTCCAATTGAAGTACGTTCCCCTTCCATCCTTGATGAGCTCTTCTTGAGGGTCATCTGGAAACTCCAACTTGCAAGAAACCACCTTTCTTTGTTTCCCCTTTTCCATCCTTTGATGAGCCTTGATCTCATTTGGCGACTCCATTAAGGTATTACCCTAAGTAATGGAACCATGGACATTCCATAAGGTGTACCTTTCTATCAATGCTCAAAATATCCCCGAATATCCAAATCATTTCCCTACATAGTGGAGGTAAATTTTCCCTAAATTTAATGGTGATCTAGCTCCAACAGTCACCCATGTCGTCAATTACGTGAAGTATGCCTCAAGATTCAATGTGTTGCATGAAGATGTGCTGACAAATTTTTTTGTATCTTCACTGGAATTAAGTCAAAGGATTTTTCTTGCACACTCATGTAATCCAAAGAGTATCACATCTTCTACCAAGTTCATTGAATAATTTCTCAAGCATTATCGACCAACTACTTAGTATCTATGAGATACTTTCCAAGAGCTCAACATGCTCTTTATGGAGAAGGTTTTCCAATGGATGAGGAGATAGTAAATGAAGAAGTGCTTGAAGGAAAAATATATGAAGAGAGTTACCAGGAAGATCAAGATGAATTTTCTCATTTTGAATATTTGGATGAGACATTTGATGAAGATGAAGTGCTCATATCTGCCCTTCCATTTGATGAATATATCCGGGCCTTTTTTCCTCCTGCACATCAAGAAGAGAACATGATGAGTTGTAATCCTTTTGAAGATCTTGATGACACTTTATTCCATGACTTTGGAAATGTAGAAGTATTATAGGAACCCTTGGATGCAACAAATCCTTTTTGGAAAACATGAACAAAGCATCCTGCACTAAGGGTCAAGCCCCTCATGATGAAGAGGAAATGGAGGGGCATGCCCATAAAGAGAAAGAAGAATCCTAATGATGTGCAACATGTTGAGACATCATTATCTTTTATCTCACTTGATGAGGGTGAGGTATTTCAAACTTGTATTCCTCCTACACATGAATATGAAGAAATGATTAGCCTCAATGATGCAAATGATCTTGTGCAAAACCTCTCTAACATGGTTGATCTACACATTGATGATTTCATACAGGTTGGGAGATGTAGATAGAATTTGGCCATTTCGATTTTATAGAGACCCCATTTACGACATCGAGGGTAGATATCAAGAAAAAGGGGTTGATTTTTCATCGTTAGAGGATTGGTCTTCATACATTTATGATTCATATGTTTGGTAGAATAGTGATGATATGGTTATAGATTTGTTATTCCCCTTTGAGGATAACTTATCGCAACATACTAAAGGTTATATTCGGTCATCCCTTGATATGTACCCTTTTGGGGATGCATATTTGTTCTTTGATTATTTTCATCCATTGTGCTCAGATTTTGATAAACATCAGGTTGTGTCTAGCCTGGGGCACTTCGATATCCACACTACCAAACGAAGGTACTTTCATATTGATATTTTTGGTGTGGATTTATTGATAAAGAAGCGACGCTTATTAAGTCCAAGGAAGGATTTTTCTGTAGACATGAGGTTGTTCCTTACCCCATTTCCTCTTGTTTGGGAAATCAACAGGTTTTCTTGGGATCCTTTACCTCCTTTCAACATTCAGGGGGAAATGACATTTCAGGTGAAGATGAAGAAAAATCCCTTGCAGATGAAGAGAACGTTGAAGAAAATCCTATTGATTCGTTGACACTAGAGATTGTTGAAATGTGTCATGGATTAAATTCCTTATGTTCCATGTGTTATCACTCCGTAAATTTCCCTGGATGTGGAGGCAAGTCACAGAGGTAACCACAAACCAACTTACAGGATGGAAGCTACACCTTCCAACCTAGAGAGGGATCTCTCTTTATAGCTCAGTCAAGAATGACAAGATATATAATCAGTACAATGGATATATATTTTGTCAAAATCCATGTTTAAAAATATTGGGGAAGGGATGAGTGTATATTCCATTGGGAAATGGAGTCAACCCTTGAAAACGAATGAAACAATGACTGGTAGGTAGAAATTTCTAGAGGAACAAAGGCTAAATTAGGTGATGAAATTTCAGTTTTGAGTTTGGTTGTGTAGGGTGGAAGAGGAAAAGAAACATATGACATAATCAAAGCACCATGAAAGATGAATTTTGCCCTAGTTTAGAAGAGAAATAGAGTTTAAATCACTTGAGTCTAAAGCACAATTAGATGAATTCTAGACCCTTTAATTATCCAATTTAAACAGAAGAAAATAAAATGAAAGTAAGGACACAAGAAGTACATATGAATATAAGAGTATGGACTTCATACCACCACCATTAGAATCTTTTTCATAAAAATTTCAGGACTTCTTCATTTGTATTTCGTTCAGATTCAGAGAATATTACAATAAGGATCAAAATGACTATACTTTCTACCAACTCGCCCCCCTTTTGCAAATTCAAAGTGCTCAAATATATAGATAAATATCATATTCTAGCATAAGGAGGTCGAAATCCATCTTTTCCAAAAATACAGAGTTGTTACAATAGCTTAGGAAATAATATTTGCCAAAAATATGCTCATATCCTACTATCTAGGGTTTGATTTTTGACCAACTAAAAATGTGCCAACTAAAGAGAAAATCATGGGATATGATAGGAGAGTATCCAATCTTCAATATACATATCAATTTTGGATCCACCTTGCTGATTTGGAGGACCATCAAATCGAATTTCAAATATTCTAGAACTCTGTCAACAAATCTGGCTTGGGGAAATTCTAGAAACTAGGCCTCAAATATCATTTCATATCTTCCAAATTATAACATATCTGTAAAAACTGAAAGGAATTTTTATTAATGGGTCTGTTCTTGACAAAAACCTCTTTTGGTTTTCAAAAATTCTTCTCCTGTGCCTCGAAATCGGAGGCAAAAGATGATGACTAAAACATGAAAACATTAAATACTAAAATCTGGAAAAATGGACCGTAAATATTCATTTGAATCTCTCAAACTGTGACACATGTGTAAAACATGAGAGAGGTTTTTTTTATTGAGCTCATTCTTGAAAAAAAACTCTCTGGGTTTTTCCAAAATCCTCTTTAGTTTCTTAGGAAATGATCTTGAAATTGACAGCAAAATTGTCATTTGTGTAGCGTGTGCGTTGTGTAACTGCAACCTATAGCAGTTGCATAGAAAACTCCATTTTTGTTGTAATTCGTGAAGATCCAGGTGGCAGAAAGTAACCGAGGACCTTTGTTTTCCTCAAAACTCATTTTCCATTCACCTCATGCTGTCCTTTTTAATCATGTGAGTCTACAACATTTGTGTAGCGAGAACTCGCTACGCAAGTGTTGTGTATGATAGTTTACCAGTGAAAACAATAATTGTGCCCAGGAAATGTTTTATGTTGTCACCCTTGTGAAAACCTTTCTCCAACATCAAATGCATTCTTCCCACAGCTTCTATGACATAAAAAAAACTTGGGATGACCTCATATCCAAAAAGGCAAAACTATAAGACTTCCTCACTCATATATTTTCCATTTCAGCAAGAAGGTTCAATTTATCTTTTCCTTCTTAATCAATTTTCATTTGTAACCTCAAGGACCTGTTTGTCTTTCTCAATGAATTTGTTTTCCCTTTTATATTTTGTACCAAAAAATTAGGTGGAAAATATACACAACAAAACAAGGGGGTTAGGTTTTGTTATGTTTAGTGTTAAGGGCTTTCACTAAATGAGAGGTGGGATTTTTGAGAAGGTATGCTAGTATGGAAACAACGAGCCTTATTGGTTTTACAAAGAAAAAACAAGTGAATAGTGAATGCATAGTGAAAACATCTGCCACAAAATTTGCGTAGCGAGAGAGCTTGCACAGGGTTTGCGTAGCGAGGAAAAAGGGTTTGCGTAGCAGATGATTCTTTGAAGCTTTCTTTGAGAGGAAAATGGTTGATCACAGGTCGAGGATGCATTAAAATGGACAAAAGGTGTCAAAGATGCATGCATGATTTGATGGGGATATATTTTGAAAGGGAAAGTACCCGTTTTAGGTGATGAGACTTCCCAAGCTGTTTCAAGTAACTTGTGCAACAAATTTTCACAACGCACACATGTTTTTAGTTGCCAAGGTACAACCTGACATGAAATATGATCATAACCTTTTCGTTGAATCCATCATATGTAATGAGTATCAATGATACCCTTTGAAATGAATTTCTCTCCTATACTTATGACTCGAATTTGACATACCATTTTATTTTTATTTTAAAAATGACCAAAGGACTTTGAGCCATCTTATGAGACAAACCACACACACACACACAGTTACTCAATTAGGAATACTCTAGTCTTTCAAAGACCAAAATATGACTTTACAAACATTTTGACAAACCTCTAACCTTAGCTATGAAAATCATTGTGCTAACACCATGATCGCAGAGAAATATGGTTTCAGTGATGAAGAAGACTCCCATGAAATACACCATGTTGAAGATCCAATTGAATCCATCCTAACTTATGTTCCTTCTACACACGAATACAAGGAAATGGTCAATTTCAGCCATGAATATGAGCCATCATCTACATACAATAGTATCATTCAGAGATGGATCGATCAAGTTTGTGGATGTTCTTTCTAGCGAGATTTCCTCCCTCCCACCAATCTCCATGAATTTCATTTCATCATTGATTATATATCTATTTATGCTCATGATCATTATGTGCTTAATTTATCTTTGATGTATTACTTGATTAAGCACAAGGGGAGATAATTTGATTAGATGATCAACTAGTTTCACTAGTTGTATGACTTCACCTAACATTTCAAGACCTAATCTTCAAGGCCCCAGGGCCCTAGGTAAGTAGGTAGATCATTTTGATTTCCTTCATATTTCATATTGATTTACTCATGGTAGTTTAGTTGCATTTCATTTTATTTTTTTCATTTTCCTCTACTTGCATTATTGATTTACATCATATATATGAAAAATGATAAAAAAATTATTTTATAGATTAGTTGTCATGTTTGGTTTTTGATCATATGGACAAAGGATGAATGAAGCCATCCTACTCTTAATAGTTTGATTTTTCAGTGTGTGTAGGCACAAGTCTACCAAGATATGTTGCGGTTCTCATGCACTCTATGACAAGTACACGTCCCCAAGTAGGAGCCATATGTTATCCCCAACTCTTAGGGATAACTAAGGAGATCATGTCCCGAGGCACTCAGGTTGCAGACATGGAGTACTGAGAGATAGCTTGAACAAAAGTTTCCACTTTCATAGATAGAGACCCACCTCACCACCACAACTCCAGGTTTATCATGACGATATCCACCACATCAGTTGGCCTAGATAAGACATTGGGTCTTGATCCATGAGGCACAATTTAGGTATTATGGTGAATTTCATTTCAATACTTGAGGCATTTGAGTTTGTTGCATCTATTACTGCTTTTGATTATGTGACAGTTTCTTGTACATTGTGCTCTTTTCCTTGTTTCACTTTGGTGGTTGGCACTGTGCCCTAGCAAGTGGGTCACCCTTAGGGATAGGTTTACTACTGGGAGTTCCTCTTAATGAGTCATCGTGCCATTCCTAACCATACTTGTCACTTTCCACACTTCATCCCCTCTCCTTACCTTTTTGGATTTTCAGGTGTACTGACCCAAGAAGGGGTTGTCCCTCATTTCATGGGAAGAAGGGGTTGAAGGCCCAGAGGCTTGTAGCTATAAAAATATAAAACCCAATCATTAAAATTATAGATGCTTTCCCAACGATCCTAAGGACAATGAAATCTCTCTCATAAGAAAATGATGGGACCCATAAAATAATAACCAATAACAAAGTGCCAACCAAGGTGAAGCATGTGTGAGCACTGTTTTTAATGCTTAGGTAGAATCCCCACACATTTTTTCAACTTGGGTAAGCATGATGTGACTAGTTTAGATTCAAGGTGGGCACAATTTTTCATGCTTAGATAGAATCCCCACCTTGGCAAGCTTCAACCTGGAAACATCTTGAAAGAATAAAAGGCAATAAATGGGCTTGGAAAAAGGTTGCATTGAAAATAAAGGTGCAACACACCCTCTAAAAAGGCACCCATAAGTGAGACACTAAAACCCCATGTATGTCATTAAATCTATGCCCAAAAGTCTTCCCCCCATCCATGAGGTACAATTCACCCAATAGGTCATTTTTTCAACCCTCCCATACCTAAACTTGGCAAATTGCATAGGGTCTTTGAGCATTGGTTTATTTTGATGAGGTGGTTTGGATGTACTTTCTTAGATGGTTATTTTATTGATTTTATTTACTCATCATTATGCATTTGACTTGAGATCCTCGGAGGGTGTATCCATTTGTCTTTGCAAGACCTAGGTGATGGATAGTTTTGGAAGAACAATCCTAGCTTGGGATTCCATGGGGCTTGAAGCCCAAATGTTGGATACTAGGGCCCACATGCCATATGATGAAGACATTACTTTGGAGGCCTTGAATACATCATGGAGGACCTAACCTATCCCCTACCACACAAACTATTTTCCTAAAATGGCCAAAACGTCACTCTTGAGGGCTTGACGTCATAGTAGGGCTAGGGTTTGTTGGTGGTGGAGGACACTTGGAACATTTTGAAGGAAGGAATCCACAGATCTTGGAGAAGAGGCTTGTATCAAAGACACATGGCCTTTGGAGGCTTAGCTCACCCATATCCTACTCCAATGACTTGCAAAAGTGCCAAAACGTCACCCTAAAAGGATGACGTCTTACTTAGGGTTTTACTTACATGCAAATTATGAAATAAAAATTTATTATTTTATGTAAAGGGGAAAGATTAGGGATTTTGACCCCTTATCTTTTGTTTTACCATAACTTTGTGGAAAAACTAATTTTAGAGAATTTTGTATAAATAGAGATCATTTGTATCTCATTTGGAACAAAACTCTCCCTCTTGTGAGAGGATACTTGGATGAAATTTGCTCCCTTCTTGAGAAATCCTCTTCATCTCTCTTGGTTACACTCTTTTGTGATGATTTGTCTTATGCTATTGGATGGATAAGTGATGCACTATCTCTCTTGGATCATTTTTCTTGCTTGATGGTGGATATTTCTTGTTTAAAGAAGGAGTTTGTCTTGTTTATGCTTGCACTAGGTAAGGAATCCATCTTGTTGCTTATTTTCTTGGTTAAAAGTCTAATTTTCTAATCTTATTGGGGAGTATAAGTGTATACAAACCCACCAAGGACATAATTTTTTCTTGAAATAAGTTGTTGCACAAAGGAATACTAGGAGGAGTAAAAGGGTTTACACCCTCCCAAGGTTTTCCTTAGCTAGTTTTGCTTAACTTGGGGAGTAAAAGGGATTACACCCCCAAGGAGGTATAAAAACTAGATATTTATCTTTTAAAGACTCCATAACCCAATATTTAAAGGCACTAATCTCTTTCATTGGATAAATAAATCATTGCATTGGGATACATATAACTACGATATTTTTTAGTTGTTCAAGTTGGAATTTATTCTACATGTTATAAGCACTCTTGTGCCCTAAAGACGTCCTATTTTATCCAATCATTTTTTTGTTTTAATAATTCTAATTCTACATCCATTAGGGCTTCGAAAAACCATAAAAAAATCTCTAAACAACTCACAATTCAACTGTCAAAATTTGCTAAAATTTTGCCAGCATAATCTACTAGTCCTAGTGCACTTTTCTAGTGGATTACTTGCAAGTTTTGATGGTTGCTTTTTTTGTTGTAAAAACTTGTTTTCTACAGCCATAAGGCCGAATAGTATCTATGCAATACATTTTTCTTACAGCCTTGTTTCAATGCTAAAGTCTCATGCTATTTTACTTGAGTTGTACTAGTTTTTTCCTAATTTCTCTCTTGCATTTTTTATGTGAATTTTAGCATCTTATCTAGCAACTTTATTGATTATTTATTGCTGATATATATATATATATATATATATATATATGTTTACTTCTGAAAATAATGACAACAATATTAACGTCCTTGTCCACCTAACATATATCTCATATAGTTGGATTTTCTTGTGTCTCGGGCATGTACTACCATCAACCACAAGTGATTGAACTTATTGGAAACCATTAACTACTACCGAGACCAAGGGTCCAATTACAATTAAAAGATCTTGCTGACAATATTAATATAACAATAGAAATACAATTACTCAATATATAGGGCTTTACATGGGGATTTATGCTTAACATGGAGAATTTTCTAGGGGCTTAACATGCCCTCCCCTTCAAACAAGTGTTTCCCTTGACACTTGATTAGTTGTAGATGTTTCTGCATGAAGAACTCATCTTCCCATGTCACTTATTTTATTGGTAGGTTCTTCCACTTGATGAGGTAGTAATTGCTCGATTTCCTAGTTGTTTAACCCTTGTTTCAAGGATTGTTTTTGGTTCTAGTAAGATTTTCCCTTATTCATTGGTCTCTATTAAAATAGTTTTAATTGGGATCTTGTCACCAAATACATTATTTAAGCAAGAAACATGGAAGACTAGATGTACATGTAAATATGGAGGTAAGTCCAATTTGTAATCCATACTTACAATCCTCTGCAACACCTTATAGGGACCATAATACTTGGGTGATAATTTATTATCCTTCTTTTGTTTCTTTAGGGATGTCTATTTGTATGGTTGTATCCTTATAAATACACAATCCCCCACTTCAAATTCCCTTTCGTTGTGATGTTTACCTACTTGTTGTTATATCCTATTTTGTGTTGTAACCAAGTTGTCCTTCAATAGTTTAAGAACCTATTGTTGTTTCTCTGTGAAATCCTCCACTACTTGAACCTTCACTTTCCCATTCACAGGTGATGTGATGGGTGGAGGATGATATCCATTAAGTGTCATAAATGGGAACATTTTTTGTGAAGTATGGAAGGATGTGTTGTACCGCCATTTTTCCAAGGAAAACCACTTGATCCATTATGTTTGTTTATTAGATGCAAAGAAATGAATATACCCTTCTAGACATGTATTCACAATCTCATTTTTCCCATCAGATTGAGCATGGTAAGAGGAGTTTTGAGCCAATTGAGTACCCAAAAAAGAAAATAATTCAATCCAATAATCTTAGATCTTTGTCACTTACAATGATATTAGGTATTCCATGTAGCTTCTAAATTGTTTCCATGAATGTTGTGGCTATTGTACTTTCTTTAAAGGATGAGAAAAGGAGAAAAAATGGGCATACTTTGTGAGTTGATCCATTACTACCATGATGATATTATTTCATTCAGAATTGGGTAGACCTATAATAAAATCCATTGAAACATCTTCATAACATTGACTTGGTATAGATAATGGTTGTAGGAAACCCAGGATGTTGATTGCATCTCCCTTATTCTATTGGAAAACCACACATTCAGCCACAAAATTTTTAACATCATTTTTAAGACCTTCCCAGAAAAATTCCTTCTTGATCATGTGGTAAGTCTTAAATAACTTTGAATGTCCTCCTATAGGATACGTGTGCAATTCCAAAAGGACATTTTGTCTAAGTTGTAAATTCTTACATAAATACAAGCGATCTCATTACCATAGTAAATCATTCTTCCACAAAAATTTATCTAATGCAGTTGGGTCCTCTTGTAGTTGTTGAATGATATTGAATACATGTTGATATTGCTTCCATTCTATCCTTGCTTCTTCTACCCAATCAAATTGTGGATGGAAATAACATATAGTAAACCTTTTGTGTCTTCTTCTAAAGTGCATCTGCCACCATATTTTGTTTTCCTTTTTTGTAAATAATTTCAAATTCATAACCTAGCATCTTTGTAACCGATTTTTGTTTCTCTTATGAAGATAACCATTTTTCCAAGAAGTAATTCAAAATTTCATGATCCATTTTTACCTTGAAGTGTCTTCCTATTAGGTAAGGATGTAATTTCTTAATTGGAACCAAGGTCATCTTTATAGAAAGAGCTCCAACTTGTTCCTGGACCACATCCTGACAAACAGGTCTTAGATAACCATTTGAAGGTCTCAACATATTTATTTTCAGAGAAAAAATATTGTTAACTACTTAAATTGTACATATAAAACAAGAGGGATGAAGGATTTATACTTCATAAATTTAGGGATGAAGAATTGCTTTTACATCTAAACCTTTCCTATTGAGAGGCACAACTATTACATTTTTACCAAAGACATCAAGACATAGTAAAAACAAATGAGGGAATAGTTGAATATCCAGCCTAACTATCACTGTTGATGTTAATGAAAATGCATTCTACATTACCCAGCTTCATTTGGTCGAATTTGTCTTCCTGAAGATCAAGGTCCATCTCCATGAAGAGAATCAGATCTTCCTGGCTAGATTTTTTCCAAATATTATTCTAGTACAAATTTTAGTTAATGCTCAAGGATGAGGGATGAAAAATGTTTGTTCTTAGCATTTTCATAGACAATAGGCCTCTTAAATTTTTTATCATATCCTTCCTGCCATTTATACAAATGACTATTTAGTTTAGACCATGCACTCCCATCTCCCTAGATTTTGATATGCAAGTGAATTGAACTACTCTTCACCACTTGAACTAAATTTATGAGGAAAATATGGAATACCTAATCACTTGATCTGTGTCACAAGGGAATATTAAAAAACACTAACCAATGTAGCATTAACACCAAACTAGAATAATTGAATCCCCTCTAGCTATCCCCAACAAATGGCATGCAATTTTTCAAGTTATTTTGAAGTTGGAATCGAAGATGAGTTCATACTACAGGTCAAAGACCACAATTAAATGACTCCTATGCATATATGATCATATATCCACCATATTGTTCAAAATTCAAACACGTTGATGCACATTATAAATGATATGATTCAAAACTAAAAATTCCCATCACAAGTATTATTCCAGGGTGCCTTAGGTAGCTTGTTTACTTTGTTGACACAACAACATTACATTTTCAATATGTTCATCATAGTTTCAATATCGTGCCTCAATATATCTCTATTCTAGTTGAAGTTCACAATTTATGGAATTATTGAAATATGTTTTCAGGTCTTCTTACACCATCAAACATTAATGTAACCCGTAGCATGGCATAAATTGACTAGATTTGAGGTCTGTTTGATTTAATCATTTTCAAAACAAGAATATCTAGCACTCACCTCTCTATTAAAGGAAAGGTATAATTTAGAAAACACCCTAATTTCATGACAATCAGATGAAAGGAACATAATGGTTCTCTTGCTACCTTGCCTTTGTCTTCCTCAAAGCTTCTTGTGTGCTTAAAATATTAAATTCATATCCAAGAAGTGTTTTCCTAATTTTCAATCGATTAGTTATTTTGCAGTTAGGGCTACTTGGAACTCGTGTCAACTTGACCTTTTCTAACTCTTTTCAACATATTCATCTGGAGGAGTTTAGGTCCTCAAACACCCTTTTACTTCAAGAGCTCAAATGGAGTCTAGTTCTAGCTATGACTACTAGCATTTGACTTTGTCTCTATCTCTATATCTGGATCTAAAGTCATTCTTATTCTTATACCTTTCGAAGTAGGTTCAGAAACTACTTTGATCCATTTCATCCTAAATCTTCTTCAAAAATTGGAGTGGAATATCACTCAAAGCTCCTCAACTTAATCAAAAACTTTATGGTGACAATGAAGACTTGTTTGTTTTTGTCAAATTCACCAGGTGCATAGGTTAATTTCCCATGAATTATATTTTACATACATCATACATTCTACTATGACCATTATTATTACAGGTAAGTAACACCAATAAACATTGGGTTACAGGAAAATATTGGACAATTTTGTCGGAAGAATAACCTTTTGTAGGTTAGTTAAATGACAATGTTTAAACGACTATCCATGTCAAATGTAACAATGTAACTAGTTTTCAATCCTCAAACATTGAAAAATTTGGTGACCATATCATATTTACGCCCGATCTCCAGACAAACTCTATAGGTTCGATTCAAGGTAAAAATTGAGTTGACAATTTCTCGGTTATTTGATAGAATTTAAGAGAAAAATCATACACCTTACTAACCAGCCATTAATCATTTGCAGATATGAGAATTTTAATAACCAAAGGATTAATATTTTAGAACTTCAATTTTACACATAGAGAATAAATACATGAATTGAGGCTTAGAGAAAGGACACATGAGTTTTATACAAAGACCAGAGAAATACATTTCTAATTACCAAATGAGCTTAAATTCAAAATGCATAGGTGGAAATAAAATTATTTGTTCCAAATTTGTAGACCAACAACTAGTTCAGAAAGCGATTTCCACCCAACCATAGGTAATCTAGAGTGGATGCCACCTCCTAGCCGGGCTATGATACAACTAGGGAAAATAAAGGATAATTATCTTTGAAATTTGGACTCAAATCAATTTTTTCTTCTACATATTTCTTGATGACAAAGAAGCACTAATGCACCTGTTAACGCCCTGTAAATTTCCTAGAGGTTGTTAGGAAAGAAGAAATCTATGGGAGGTAACTTTATCCAACTACTTCGAAGCTGGGATCTAGCCCTACCAACTTCAGAGAGGGATCTCTCTATATGATTTAGATATGTTTCAAATTTAAGATATTAGGCTAGGAAATAAAATATGTGGGTTTTGTTTGTTGTAGTTTTCATTGGGTTGGTTGAGAGAGTTTACACATCCATTGGGCTATGGGGTTTGTATCATGAAATAAAATCTAAACAAGAAAACAAAGGAACCTTTCACAGGGCGAGACAATGTAATCGTTGGATTCTTTTAGTAGCATAAACGAGGAATAGCAGAAAAGGTAAGAGTGTCAGTTACAATAAAGAAGCAATTAAGAATTTCTTTATCGTAAAATCAGAAGATGAAACACTAAAATCTTTTAAAGTGAGAAACAGGGTATACAAAGATAAATCCTGTAGCATTCATTACTTTCAAAGATTAGATTTAGCAAACAATGTGATAACTAAGCGAGAATAACATTAAACTTAGAGAGAAAAATGTCACCAGTGAATATATGCAAGAATCATGTATTAATGGAAGATCTCTTGAAAAATATTACAATCTGATAGCTCGCAGGGCATAAATATCAACCCTCAATACTTTGAAAAGTGAAGTATTTATAACCCAAAATTACAAACGATCCTGTCATTAAAGATCAAGACGTGGTAAATCTATTTTTAGCCCAACTAACTTAACAAATTACAGAAATCTAGGAACCGTTTGATGATGTGTTGCAACTGCATGTTGTTTTCTGGGTGAGTCATTTGTGAGGCCTCTGCATGAACTCATCTGACTGGATAGCTAACTGGGATGGGAAAAATCATCTACTACTCGATCAGGTCACAAAGCTCTTCCCATCGAAGATGACTGGGAACACTGACTTTGAGTAGCCTTTGGTAGACTTCATCCATTTCTGTGTACTTGGCGAAAGTAGGCTTGGTGATGAAGATGTATCGGATCACTAGCTTGTCCATCTCAACTTCCATTTCCTTCAGTTGTGCATTCTGCTCCATGATTAACTTAAGCATCTCATCTTTTTCTCCTTCTGTCTCTATTATTTCCTTTGCCTGTGAGTCTACTGTTGGTGGCAGCTTCAATTGTTTCCTCAAAGATGTTATGTCTACGTTTTTCTTCTTGATCATCTCCTCGACTGCTTTCACATTCAAGGTATCATACCTAATTTTGAGGACCAGTTCCTCCACCGTCTTGATCCTGTTATCCTTGGCAAAGGATGATATTTTCTCCAGCTTCAACTATGTCTGGACATTGTTCAGAGACACTTTTAACCTGGAGGCAGTAGTGGAAGCATGTGCCAGCGTGGAGAAAACCATTTCTCTCGTCTGCCTATGGAGATCCATTTGATCAGCTGGATGCACGTCCTTAGTCTGGAATTCAAAATTGGCCCTTTTATAATTGGTGATTACCTTAGGGTCTGGTACCTATGCTTGGAGGAATGCCATGTGCATTCTTCCCTTGTCTGTGTCGAACGTCGATAGCAACCTATGTTGTGCAGTCGACGTCTGCTTCCAGAATTGGGCATATGTGCTATTGGTCAGAGTTTGATTCTTTTTCTTTATCACGTCATATTTCTCAAAGATGCTTAGCTTTGTTCCTGTCTTGCCTGGCTAGTTGATTGGTGGAGTATCTGTAGTCTTCTTTGGTAACACAGTGGTTATAATTTGCTTGTTTCTTGTGTTGAGCGACTGATCAACCTCTGTCATAGTAGTGGATGGAATTTCCTTTTCTCAAGCTGGGTCAGGAGCTGGACTGGTTTTTGGCCTCTTGGTATGCAGTCGGAATTCTTCTAATGACACCTCAGTGACAGGAGGTGACAGATCATGCCTAGGCCTTTTCTCCTTCAGAGCCTGTGGTGTGGTTATCTATGATACAATGACTGAGGCATCCTTTTGTTCTGTTTCAACCAAAGTGTTTGGTTCCCATCCTATCTGGTTTGCAAATTTCTCTACCTCAGGCCTAGATTTGTGGACATACGAGATATTCTTGTTTTTTATCCTCATCTCAGAAATGATCCCACATGGATCATAGTTCCATGTGAAACTCATGAAGAATTTCATTTCCTTCAGCAGCCTGTCTGCTTCCTCCCCAGTGCCTCGATTATTTTAGATGGAAGACCCAATCTGCCCTTTTATTCTGAGTTGTTGCTTCTTCTTTAAAGACACAAAATGAATATCATCCGAGTTTATCATCTGCCTTATGTATTCTAGAGAAAAAATTCTGACAGGTAAGTATTTGGGTAGTTTATATGGGGCCAACTCGCACCCATAGACTCTAATCTCAGTGTGATCTTGGTCTAGGTACCAATCACAAGTCTTTGTATGATCCGAGAGATGTAGGATCCTCTGAAATTCGTCGTTAATCCTGGGTTTGGGTCTTTCGCTGAGCATACTCACCACTAGGTGGTAGAACTGATCGATGAACTCCTTGAAACTAAATTTCGTGGAGTTATGTCTGAGAAAGGAAGTCCATGTGGTTATTGCCTAGGGTTTTCCATCTCCATCTATCTTCTGCATAGAAAAAGAGAATTTTTCCGCTTGGAAGAAAATGAACAGGTATGCCAGCATTGAAGAATACCGAAACATGCATTCTGTGGAGAAATTGATGAATTTCCCATGAATGTTGTTCGCCAGGAACGTGCTGAAGTCAAACTGTGTAGTGGGCTTCTCATCGGTGGAGAAGATAGACAAAAATCCCAAAATGGGTTCATCTACCCACTGATCTGAATAATAACCCAACAAGGCACATAGAGACATGATAACCTGGTTCCCTTTTGTTGAGAACATGGAGGAAGGATAAGGGGGATTTGTAGCGGGGAGTTGAGAGGACTGTGGAAGAAAAATCTCAAATATTTGAGCTCTCTAAGGAAACATCATCTTCTGGTATAACTCTGTAAGGATTTCAAGGTTAAAAGGTGATGCGGAGTCGACTCGGGATATTTGCATCATTTGGTCGATGGTTTCTGGCATGATGAGGAAAATAACTTCCCCGGAGGAGGATACAATGGCTCGTTGCTCAGGAATATAATGGGCTTGGCACTTGAGGGCAAACTCATGGAAATGGTGAATCTGGGGGAAGAGATACAGGGGTAGGTTGGACTCCCAGAGTCCAATTTCATCACTCTGGTCCAGGAAGACTTCTTTAAGCCATGATTGAAGGTCTGCGAAGTCGAAATCACACTTAGTGTCTACGATTAAGTAGTCTTTGTCAGCCAGTGGAATCTTTTCGAGATCGACAGGAGGCAGGAGAAACGGATTCTCCTCTCCTTCTGTTCGTTTTGATTTTGGCACCATTACTATAACAATACCTGCAAATAAAACAATGTTAACGGGATGACTGTATATGGGGGTGACTGATTGTAATGGAGAATAAAAACAGGGTAAATTCTCTAGTGCGATGAGTGGGTAAATGGTGAAGGAATGAAGAGTGAGGGTAATTTTGAGTAAACGGGTATCAGTTGGGTGCGGGGGACAGGTTAGCTGGTTAACGGATAAGTTATCTAGTAATAAATGGCCAATGGGTCATTTAGAATGTGATATGGCAGGTGACAACGATTGAGGGATATGGATGGGTGATGTGGCGGTTATCGATTGGGGGAAAAAATCGTGGTGAGGGGACTTGCCACGAGTGAATGAGGGAGAAGGACTGACAGAGTTATGGGATGTGACTCTTTTGGAAAGGTGGATGATGATGTCACGAGGTGACGAGGTATATCAGACAGTAGGAGGCGGTGGGACTCGAGACAAGTATATTTATGCCACGTATTGATAGGAGGCCTGCCAGAGTAAGATTCCATTATGGACCCCCCCCCCCCCAACAATTAAAGGTAGATCAGTCAGGGGGGTCCGAAAAACACCTTGAGCCGTCGATCTGCGTGTTTTACACTCCACCACATATCTGTGCGCGATATTTATCACACATTCCAGACCCCCCCCCCTCCATTAAAGGTAGAATGGATGGGGGGGTCCGTAATCCAATATAGATCGTAGATATGAGTGCCAAAACTTGGGTCGTCCAGATGCGCGCATGCATTATCATCGATTCCGGACCTCCCCGTTAAAGGTAGAACGGTCAGGGGGGGATCCGAAAAGATTTGTCCACCGTAGATCTGGGCGCGATCATTTGGACCGTTGATATATGAGTGGTGCATAAATGTGGGCGCGGAAAGTATATGCTCCCAGAGAACTTAGGATAAGTGCATATCATGGGTTTTTCCCAAGCTTTTTCATGTTACATCACCAAGTGGTTAGGTAAACAACTTTTTAAGCATCCAAGACATGGTCCAACATTGATCATCGATCTTGTTTTATTTAAATCAAGAAAACTACCCTATGTTCTAACCTAACTTCCTATGACAAATAACCCATATTAAACTGTTGGTCTAAGAACTTGCTCTATCCTAGGGCTACCTGACCAAGACTAGACAATCTGGCCAAATTTATTCACTAACTAACCTAGATCATTTGGCTAAGATTAAACAGTTTGGCCAAGCTTATTCATTGTTCCTATCAACATCAATTTAAAACAACTTGGCCATGCTTGAAAGGTATGGACCAAGCCACTGTTATTGCATGGGGATCTTATTGAAATTATTATATGCCCTCTTTTCTTTTTCTTTCTCTTTCTTTTCTTTTTTCTTTTTCTTTCTTTTCTTTTTTCTTTTTCTTTTTCTTTCTTTTCTCAAATTATTTGCAGAATGAAAAATCATTTAACAAACAAAAAACACTAGAGAGATAACATTCCAGTCACCAGTTGATCCTATAAATTATAGGGTGATAATAGTGGCTCCACTTGGGGATGGTACTCTCCTTGTGAAGTGTGAAGAATCCTGATTCCTGATGTTCTGAAACTTCCTCCCTAGTCGCCTTTGTTGCTTGATTGGTTTTATTTTCGAAAAATGGAAAAAAAGTGGTCAGCAACTTAGGGCCTTCTCTTCGGGATTCAACCAACTGACCAAAGTTATCCACTCAGAAACTCGAAAGAAAAATAAAAAATGGTTTGTACAATGAAAAGTGTGACTTCAGGTCTCTATTGAGGTGGTGAATAATGTTTCAACATTCTACAATTTACGGGTCCTCCTGGAAGATCCGTCCCATCACTGTTGTTTAGCAAGAAAGCGTTATTTCCTCTGAATGCTTGAATCATGTATGGTCCCTTCCACATACTATCGAATTTTCCATGATTTCCCTTGTCCTCATTTCGGGAATCCCATCTCAGCACCAAATCTCCTAGCTCGAAGTCGTCTTCCTTGGTTCTTTTGTCAAAAATCTTCTTAATGATTTCTTGGACTACCTGAGTCTTGTTGTATACATCTTCCCTGGATTTCTGCAAATGGATCATCTGGTTGATCCTTCTTTGGGAGTCATTCAGCTCGGTTTGTATGTCTTGCAGCAATTTCATGACAGGAACTCCTAAGGAAGTGGGAAAAACTTCTTCTGTGCCATTGACCAGTTGATATGGTGACATACCGATTGACCTTTTGGTGGTCAGTCTGTCGGCCCATAGTGAGAAGACCAACTTGTTATGCCACGACTTCTTGTTTTCCTGCAAATTTTTCTTGATAATGTTTACCAGGGTTTTATTTGATGATTCCACCAGCCCATTTCCCTGAGGGTAGTAAGCAATGGAGTGTCCCAAGCCAATTTGATACTGGTTGCAGAATTCTATGAGTTTCTTAGATCGAAAAGTAGCTACATTGTCAGTTATAATTTTTCTAGGACATCCAAAACGAGACAAGATATTATTTTCAAGAAATTTAATAATGATAGAATCAATGGCTTGCCTGCTTGGTACTACTTCGATCCATTTTGTAAAATAATCTGTGGCAGTAAGAATCCACCTGTGCTGGCTCGAAGAAGGAGGATGTATTTCTCCGATGAAGTCTAATCCCCATTGTTGGAAAGGGGCCTCAATAGAGATTGGTTTCAGGGGTAGGGGAAAAAGTTTCCTTTTTCCTTCGAGCAACTGACATTGATGGCATGAAGTCACTTTATGTTGCACATCAGTGAACATAGTTGGCCAATAGAATCCATCTCTGAGGATTTTGTTGGTTGTGGCCTTCTAGTTCAGATGACCGCCACATTCTCCTGCATGAAACTCTTGCAATACTTTGTCATCTTCATCCTTCAATAGACAGTTTAACAAAATACCTCCAGGATCTTTCCAATACAGATTGACTTCTAGAATACAAAATTTTAATGCTTTCAATTTCAAAAACCTAGCTTTAGTCTTGGTCAGACCAGGGGGAGCTTTTAAATTATGCAAAACAAATATTAGGTCTGCGTACCATGGAGAGTTGAGAAATACCTCTCTCACGCTTGGAGTCGCTTGTTCACCCTGTTCATCTGCTGCAACTAGGAAATTAATGTCAAGAGCATGGAAATTTGATTCAACCATTAACTTTTCTAGACCTTGACCTTTAATCAGTTTAGTAGGCTTAATCTCTATGTCATACTCTAGAATGATAGCAATCCATTTTCCTCTTCGGCCATCCAAATTGTCCTGGGTTAAAATGTCTTTTACTACCGCATTCAGAACATATGCAATGGTGTGGGAATGGAGAATGTATACTCTAAAATCTTTTATGGCTTTCACCAAGGCAAAATCTTGTTTCTCCATTATTTTATAATTCAAAGCAGCATCTCTTAAAGATTTACTAAAAAAGGCTATGGGATTTTCATACCCTTCGTTGTTTTTTTGTAGTAATACTGTTGCAATGGTATGTTCAGAGGTGAAAGAAAAAAGATAGAAATCTTTGGTAAAGTCAGGACTAATCAAGACTGGGGCTTACGTGAGTGCGTGTTTGACTTGTTCAAAAGACTGCCTGGACTCGGTGTCCCATTTTATTTTTGTGTCCTTTTTTAGCATGTTTTTGATGTTCCTGAGAAGCTCAACCAGGTTGGGTATGAATCTTCGCAGAAAGTTTATTTTTCCAATAAAAGATTGTAACTCTTTGATGTTTCTTGGGTGTTCTAATTTCTAAATGGCCTCGATTCTACTGGGGTCTATTTTAATTTCGTCCTTAGAGATTATGTTCCCTATCATTTTACCTTCCTCTAATCCAAAAAGGCTCTTCTTAGGATTTAAAGAAATCCCAAATTTCCTGCATTTCTCAAAAACTCGTCTGAGATGTCGTAAGTACTCGTCATCAGATTTGGAAAACATAGTTACATTGTCTAGATAGATGACAATAAATTTGTTGAGTTCTTCCACAAAAGCGATGTCCATCGCCCTCTGGAAAGTGGCCCCGGTGTTCATCAACCCGAAAGGCATTTTCACATACATGAAAGTACCCCATGGTGTTGTGAAAGCGGTTTTGTCTTGGTCATTTGGGTGAACGAGAACCTGATTATAACCCGAGAACCCATCCAGTAAAGAGATTCGACTGGATCCGACTACCCTTTGTAATATGTGGTCCATTTTTGGCAATGGGTAATTGTCCTTCAGACAGACCTTATTTAGATTTCAGAAATCGATGCAAAGCCTGATTTCTCCGGATTTCTTTCATGTTGGGACCAAATTTGAAACCCATTTGGAAAACCGTAACGGGACTATGATTTTAGCATTGTATATTTTTTTTATTTCTTTTTCTATCAGGGGAAGTAGCTTGGGATTGATTCTCCTAAGTTTCTGTCTGAAAGGTTTTTGATCTTCTTTTATTAGAATCCTATGTTGTATGATGTTGGTGTCATAAGCCTTCAAGTCCTCGTAACCCCAGGAAAAAACGTCTGAATATTCCTTGAAAAGCTCAATGTACTTGAGTTTCTACTCAGGGGGTAATGATTTGGAAAGTTTCACCATCATGGGTTCCTCTTCTGTCCCTATATTACAATCTTCTACTTCTTGACCATTGGCTTCAATTTTTGGTTTTTTAGCTACATCATTAAAATGAAATAAATCCTCTAAAAGAACTAAACCCATAGGTAAAACATTACTTTTCAAATGCAAAACATCAGCTTCTATCTCATCATCACCTAACTCTCATGAATCTATCTTATTTACACTATCATTTCCAAAATCAAGTCTTTTCACATTTTCATCTTCATTTTCTAAGTCTATGTTTATACACTCGAAATCATTTTTACATTGCAGAAAATCTTCAATTTGATCATCATTACCAAATACCTTCCAATACTTGATGTTGTCTGGAACAGTTGGTCTGTATTTCACCTCCACTGTGTATGGGCGAGTGGAACGAAAAGGTATCTTGCATGTGGCTGTTGACGTGGCTAACCCGTCTACCAAAATATTCTGTCCCCTAGGCATCACCTGCAAATCAACTTCAGTGAAACATTTAAGGGCATCCATAACAACATTCCTATAAGCTCTAAGACGGGGGTGTTTTTCTGCATACTCACCTTTAATTTGCTTGATTATTAATTCGGAATCACCTCTTACCATAATTTGTTTGGCAACAACCTTCTTTAGAAGTTTCAGACCGAGCATCAAGGCTTCATACTCGACAATATTGTTAGTGCATTGAAAATTTAATTTGTAAGAATGGTTTTCCGAATACCTGGATCTGTGATTGTGCAACCAAACTCCTGCTCTAGCTCCTTCTTTGCTTACAACTCCATCAAAGTCCATGCTCCAGAAATCCGCTGGCAATTCTTCAGTTATCACATTTTTCTTTCTTTCTACCTCAACGATTTCTTGGCCTTCGTCCAGACCAGATGTATCTTCTTCCAGCTAAATGATTTGTTCTCCTGTATCGCCATCATTGTATAGGATGAAGGAGTCCAGGTCAGAATGTGCAGAGTACAAAGGATAGTTATGTGGTTTTTCTTGGCTGCTAACCATGTATTTCATCAACGTTTCTCTGTATAATCTTCTC
This sequence comes from Picea engelmannii, assembly GCA_009831015.1. Taxonomy (NCBI): domain Eukaryota; kingdom Viridiplantae; phylum Streptophyta; class Pinopsida; order Pinales; family Pinaceae; genus Picea; species Picea engelmannii. The sequence goes on along the minus strand of ML792242.1, from coordinate 39,040 downwards.
TGTTGACCAAAAACTGGGACAGTGGCATACGACATATCCAACTGCAAAGTACCTTTCAACTTGGCCCCCCAAGACCGGGATAACAACACACCATATTTCGGGGGAATGTCTGCAACCACAACATCCATGACCATGATTTTTGCGGGAGTTTGAACCAGTGTGATACACAGATCCTTGATAACACCGATACATCTAACTTTATTGGAGTCAAATGAGTGTAAGTCCTTGTAAGGTCTGGTAACCTCAAGTCCCAGTTTTTCCATCACTGCTTTAGGCATCAGATTATGGGAAGCACCCAAATCTAACATAGCATTATGCAGAATCAGGTCGTGTATATTAAGACTGATGTAAAAAGGAGCGACAACACCATTTTCGGTCTGACCATCAACTTTTGGTCTGAACAGGAGTTCAGGTTGGTCATTTGTAAGGTTTACAGTATTTGAATGATTTGACAATCCAATGGTTAAGGCCTTCATGCCTATATCAGGTTCAATGGTCAACACTTTAATCACTTGTGAATGATAAGCATCTTTTCTCAACAACTCGGAAAGGGGAATGGGAATTTTTACTTTGGCTAATTCCCCTTCGAGGCTGAAAGGTGTAGGTGCTCTGCTTTGTCTTAGCAATTCTAATTTGTCCACCACGATATTTTTGCCAGAAGTATTTGGTGGGTTAATTGACGAAACCTCAGACTGCGATGATCTTTTCAGAATGGTAAGGTTTCTTTTTGTTGGAACTTCAATATTACCCTTCTCAGGGCTCTTCTCGGCAGAAGGCTCAGGGGATTTTTGGGTTTCGACTGTCTTCTTTGTTTCGGTCACCTTTTTTGGAGAAATTCCGTCTTTCTTTTTACTTCGCAGATTGTACTACCGGTGTACCTCCAAAATAGCATTTTCAAATGCATGTTGTTCGACGTCTTCAACTTCTTCACTTACCTTTGTTTGATTGAGAAGAAAAAGTTATTTCTCTTCCAAGGTAAGGAAAATAAATTCGTTATCATGAATGCCCATGAGGTTTATGTGAGTATCCTCTAGTTCTTCGATTACTTCCTCTCCTTCATCGACATATTTTTCTTGTAGGGGAGGTCCAATCTGTTGATCAGGACCTCTCTGTTCCCTTTGATCCCTAGGATCTCTCTGCCTGATTTGAGGAGGGTTTCTTCTGAAGTTAGGATTTCGAATTTGAGGAGCTGGTGGGTTTTCTCTAGGAGGGTTTCTTTCATATACAGTAAGTCTCTCCATCATTCTTTCCATTTCTTTGGCCAAGGAATCCAATTTGGAATCAGAAGTTGATGTGGAAGGTTCCTCTTTGATTGTGACTCTCCTCTCTGTCCTTTGTCATGCCCTTTTTGCCAACAAGTTGGCCTCCACACTTATTGCACTTTTATGCATGTCCTCCACGGTGGTGGAGCTTCTTTCCCTTAATTGATATGACATATCAACGTCAAAACCATTAGGGAATTTTATCAATGTCAAACCTTGTGGAGGTTTAATATCGGCTAGAATTGCATTGTACAGGTTATTGAAACGGGTGCAATAATATTGTACTGTCTCACCTTGATTTCTTCTGATGTTTTCGTATTCTGACAATATTTGGAGAGGGTTTTTCTTTACCTCCCATTTGTCTATAAAAATCCTTTGGAATGCGATAAGGTCGAGCACTGAGGCAGCACATAAAACTTTATACCATTTCTTAACATCACTCGCCAAACTCTAGGAAAATAATCTTATTTGAACATCAACCTCGTCTACTTCCTGTAGATAAAAATAATCATTCATTTTATCAACGTGTTGTTGTGTGATCAACGGTCATGTTCCATCGAACTGTGGAAGTCTCATTTGATATTCATGGGGCATAGCATGAAGGGGTGTGGCGAACACCAAGGGGGCATATCTGGCTGCCATGATAGGTGGAGGAGGAGGGACGAAAAACTGGATGATAGGTGGGGTGGTGGTAGAAGACGAGGATGAGGAGGGGCTAGTTGGCACAGAGTGAGTGGTTTGAGGTTTAGGAGTGGGAGGTAGAACTTCAGGAGTCCGGGGTTGCAATATGGTTGGGTCTAGGATGGTTTCAGCCACAAAGCTGTCAGATTTTGTTCTGAACAAGCTTTGTTCGAAAAATATGTCAAATTTGAGATCCTGAATGGAAACAAGCTCCTCTGGAAGAGGAGACTTCTGAAGGGGATTATGTCTTACTAAACCTTCAGCAATGGTCTTTCTCCTGAGAAATTGTTCTGGATTATCTGTTGCTATCGCAGGTTCTGGGTCTGGGTGAGATCTAGTATAAGCTCTTTTGGGAGCCATATTTCTTTTTGATTTATATATATATATATATATATATACTTTTTAGTTTTACGAATCTGAAAATAATATGTACATGTTTTTAACAACCTATAAACATTACTTCCTTCTCAGATTTGCAACATTTCATAAGAAAACTTTTCTTCTAGGGAAAAGAAGATGTGAGGTTAAAAAAAAAAATTAGTTCTGTGTCCCCAATATGGTCACCACTATGTTAACGCCCTGTAAATTTCCTAGAGGTTGTCAGGAAAGAAGAAATCTATGGGAGGTAACTTTATCCAACCACCTCAAAGCTGGGATCTAGCCCTACCAACTTCAGAGAGGGATCTCTCTATATGATTTAGATATGTTTCAAATTTAAGATATTAGGATAGGTAAATAAAATATGTGGGTTTTGTTTGTTGTATTTTTCGTTGGGTTGGCTGAGAGAGTTTACACATCCATTGGGATATGGGGTTTGTATCATGAAATAAAATCTAAACCAGAAAACAAAGGAACCTTTCACAGGGCGAGATAATGTAATCGCTGGATTCTTTTAGTAGCATAAATGAGGAATAACAGAAAAGGTGAGAATGTCAGTTACAATAAAGAAGCAATTAATAATTTCTTTATCGTAAAATCAGAAGATGAAACACTAAAATCTTTTAAAGTGAGAAACAGGGTATACAAAGATAAATCTTCCAGCATTCATTACTTTCAAATATTAGATTTAGCAAACAGTGTGATAACTAAGCAAGAATAACATTAAACTTAGGAAGAAAAACGTCACCAGTGAATACACGCAAGAATCCTGTAAAAATGCCTCTTTGTACTAATGGAAGATCTCTTGAAAAATATTACAGTCTGATAGCTCACAGGGCATAAAGATCAACCCTCAATACTTCGAAAAGTGAAGTATTTATAACCCAAAATTACAAACGATCCTGTCATTAAAGATCGGGATGTGGTAAATCTATTTTTAGCCTAACTAACTTAACAAATTACAGAAATCTAGGAACTATTTGATGATGTGTTGCAACTACATTCTATTTTCTGGGTGAGCCATTGGTGAGGCCTCTGCACGACCTCATCTGACTGGATAGTTGACTGGGCTGGGACAGCTCATCTACTACTCGATCAGGTCACAAATCTCCTCCCATCGAAGATGACTGGGAACGCTGACTTTGAGTAGCCTTCGGTAGACTTCATCCATTTCTGTGTACTTGGCGAAAGTAGGCTTGGTGATGAAGATGTACCAGATCTCATGCTAAATGTTGATGTCCAACTGAAGTGCATCTAGGAATTCCTTGCCAATGATGCTACCTTGAATTCCTGAAAACTTTGAACTATCCTTAGCCACATCGGCCAGTCTCTTTTTGTAGTCTGGGAGTGTCATCAGTTTGTCATTTATCACCTTCAAACCAGGAAGACCTTTCTTCTGTAGATCCTCAATCTTGCTGAATTTTTTTTGTACCCCTAGGTCCATGGCCTGAACCTTTTCTTCTAGTTTTAGCATCAGTCCTCTGCTGGTCAAGACTCTTTTGACCTCAAGGATGGTCTCTATTCTATCCTCAATTCTCATCTCTTCCAACTCCTCTCTGGTTTTAGAATTCAAGAATTTGATGATTTCATTAGCCTATGTGCGCATCTCTCCCAGTTCTAATCTGATCTTCTTGATGGCTTGTTTACTTCTCTGCACCAGTTCATTTTTCTCAAACATAATTTGTATCATTGGCCATATTTCATTCATAGACTTAGTGATGTCAGTCTAGACACTTTCTTTGACTTCAACCAGTGTTTTACTTGCCATTGTTTGCTTCCGGAGCTGTTGTAACTCTTGTTTGAGCTGGTCTGACACCTACTTTTCCTTGGAGAAACTGGTTTGATAAGAATATTTGAGTTCCTGAAGGTTCTCAATCTCCTTTTTGAGCCTGCTAATCTCCGTCTCCTGCAGGTTCATCTTTTCCATAGATTTGGCCAATTCAACCATCTTTTCCAGAGGCATCAGTGGATTCACCAATGGGACTTCTGCTAGTGATGTTGTGCTCACTCCTGAGAGTGGAATTGCACTCAATGGAATGACTTCCATGGGTTTCAACTGTTCTTTCTCTTTAACTAGTTTCTCCATCTCAACTTCCATTTCCTTCAGTTGTTCATTCTGCTCCATGATTAACTTAAGCATCTCATATTTTTCTCCTTCTGTCTCTGCTATTTTCTTTGCCTGCGAGTCTACTGTTGGTGGCAGATTCAATTCTTTCCTTAAAGATGCTATGTCTACGTTTTTCTTCTTGATCATCTCCTCGACTACTTTCACATTTGAGGGATCATACCCAATCTTGAGGACCAGTTCCTCCAGCGTCTTGATCCTGTTATCCTTGGCAAAGGATGATATTTTCTCCAGCTTCAACTGTGTCTGGACATTGTTCAGAGACACTTGTAACCTGGAGGTAGTAGTGGAAGCATGTGCCATCATGGAGAAAACCATTTCTCCCGTCTACCTGTGCAGATCCATTTGATCAGCTGGATGCACGTCCTTAGTCTAGAATTCAAAAGTGTCCCTTTTGTAATCAGTGATTACCTTAGGGTCTGGTACCTGTGCTTGGAGGAATGCCATGTGCATTCTACCCTTCTCTGTGTCGAACGCTGATAGCAGCCTGTGTTGTGCAATCAACGTCTGCTTCCAGAATTGGGCATATGTGCTATTGGTCAGAGTTTGATTCTTTTTCTTGATCACATCATATTTCTCAAAGATGCTCAACTTTGGTCCTGTCTTGCCTGGCTGGTTGATTGGTGGAGTATTTGTAGTATTCTTTGGTAACACAGTGGTTATAATCTACTTTTTGCTTGTGTTGAGTGACTAATCAACCTCTATCAGAGTAGTGGATGGAATTTCCTTTTCTCCAGCCAGGTCAGGAGCTGGACTGGTTTTTGGCCTCTTGGTATGCAGTCAAAATTCTTCTAATGACACCTCAGTGGCAGGAGGTGACAGATCCTTCCTAGGCCTTTTCTCCTTCGGAGCATGTGGTGTGGTTGTCTATGATACAGTGACTGGGGGGTCCTGTTGTTCTGTTTCAACCAAAGTGTTTGGTTCCCATCCTGTCTGGTTTTCAATTTTATCTACCTCAGGCCTAGATTCATGGACATACGTGATATTATTGTTTTTTATCCTCATCTCTGAAATGATCCCACACGGATCGTAGTTCCATGTGAAACTCATGAAGAATTTCATTTCCTTCAACAGCCTGTCTGCTTCCTCCTCGGCACCTCGATTGTTGCAGATGAAAGACCCAATCTTCCCTTTGATTATGAGTTGTTTCTTCTTCTTTAAAGACACAAAATGAATATTATCCGAGTTTATCATCTGGCTTATGTATTCCAGAGAAACAATTCTGACAGGTAAGTATTTGGGAAGTTTATATGGGGCCAACTCACACCCATAGACTCTATTCTCAGTGTGATCTTGGTATAGGTACCAATCACCAATCTTTGTATGATCCAAGAGATGTAGGATCCTCTGAAATTCATCGTTAATCCTGGGTTCAGGTCTGTCGTTGAGCATACTCACCACTGGGTGGTAGAACTGATCGATGAACTGCTTGAAACTGAATTTCGTGGAGTTATGTCTGAGCAAGGAAGTCCATGCGGTTACTGCTTGGGGTTTTCCATCTCTGTCCATCTTCTGCATAGAAAAAGTGAATTTGTTTGCTTGGAAGAAAATGAACAGGTATGCCAGTATTGAAGAATACTGGAACATGCCTTCTATGGAGAAATTGATGAATTTCCCATGAATGTTGTTTTCCAGGAACGTGCTGAAGTCGAACTATGTAGTGGGCTTCTCATCGGTGGAGAAGATAGACAAAAATCCCAGAATGGGTTCATCTACCCACTGATATGAATAATAACCCAACAAGGTGCATAGCGACGTGATAACCTGGTTCCCTTTTGTTGAGAACATGGAGGAAGGATAAGGGGGACTTGTAGTGGGGAGCTGAGCTGACCGTGGAAGAAAAAGCTCAAATATTTGAGCTCTCTGGGGAAACGTCATCTTATGGTATAACTCTGTAAGGATTTCAAGGTTAAAAGGTGATGCAAAGTCGGCTCTAGATATTTGCATCATTTGGTCGATGGTTTCTGGCGTGATGAGGAAAAGAACTTCCTCGGAGGAGGATACGATGGCTCTTTGCTCGGGAATATAATGGGCTTGGCACTTGAGGGAGAACTCTGGGAAATGGTGAATCTGGGGGAAGAGATACAGGGGTAGGTTGGACTCCCAGAGTCCAATTTCGTCACTCTAGTCTAGGAAGACTTCTTTAAGCCATGATTGAAGGTCTGCGAAGTCGAAATCACACTTAGTTTCTGTGATTAAGTAGTCTTTGTCGGCCAATGGAATCCTGTCGAGATCGACAGGAGGCAGGAGAAACAGATTCTCCTCTCCTTTTGTTCATTTTGATTCTAGCGCCATTACTGTAACAATACCTACAAATAAAACAATGTTACCAGGGATGATTGTAGATGGGGGCGACTGATTGTAATGGAGAAGAAAAATGGGGTAAATTATCTGGTGCGATGAGTGGGTAAATGGTGAAGGAATGAAGAGTGAGGGTAATTTTGAGTAAACGGGTATCCATTGGACACAGGGGATAGGTCAGTTGGTTAACGTATAAGTTATCCAATAATAAATGGCCAACGGGTCATTTAGAATGTGAGATGGCAAGTGACAACGACTGAGGGATACGGATGGGTGATGTGGCGGTTACCGATTGGGGGAAAAAATCATGGTGAGGGGACTTGCCGCGAGTGAATGAGGGAGAAGGACTGACGGAGTTATGGGATGTGACTCTTTTGTAAAGGTGGATGATGAAGTCACTAGGTGATGAGGTATGTCAGACAGTAGGAGGTGGTGGGACTCGGGACAAGTAGATTTATGCCACGTATTGATAAGGGGCTTGCCAGAGTAAGATTCCATTCCGGATCCCCCCCCCCCC
>ML792241.1:232848-245091 GCA_009831015.1 Picea engelmannii | reverse complement strand
AAGAAGGTCAACCTGATAGTTAAGCCATGGACACATCCATTTAATTTCAATGGAAGAAGACGAGTAGGGGATACATATATCTTTATGTTATTTTCCAATGGTTCCATCCACTACACATTAAAATACTCAATTGTGTCATATCTTCAAATTGGTTACACTCACTTAAGTATCCCTTACATCTGGACAATCTATAAAGGTAATCTATATAAAGAAAAAAATCATCCTCCATGATGGGTAAACTATATGCCTTAATTTCCCTCAATTAAATTATCGACCAGGGTAAGTAGACTTAGAGTTGTGACACAGTATGAGTCAAGGTAGAGTAAGGATAAGCTACTTGTGAGGTTTGGAAAGTGAATCAACTAGGAAAAATGGAAGTTTATCTTAGGGACCGATGCTTTATTTACAATTCTAAAAAGGATTATGAATAAGATGAACTCTGTTTAGACAATGAGATTTACTTCAAATGTATAGAGTAACCTACAACTGAGAATGGTAAATTCATCATTCTAAGTGAAAAAATCTTGAGTAAAAGTAAAATATCTTTCTTTAAGAACAATCTATAATTATGGACAGTGAACTCATAAAAACAAGCTATCTTTCAAAATAAATTCTTTATAGTGAACTCTATTCTTAAAACATTTGTTCAAAGATTCATAATTACTACTATTCTACCACATCATTTACACTAGTCTGACTGAAAAAAAGAAGTAAAGAGCATCGTGTTGATATTCAAATGCGATGGTTATGTATACGGTGGCAGATTATGTCACGATGGCATTTTAATACTACTGATAATTCAAGTGGAATTAATTCAATGCTAATTTCTACAAAGATATGTAGAGTATGAATAAGACAGGCTATGGAAAGCTTTTCCATTATGAATATATTAATACATGTTCTTATAATTAATACAGTCTATAAACATTTTGTACAAGAGATTTGAAATCAACTCTTATCCTATCACTCTGATGTTGGAAACATTCTACATAGAGTTAACAATTTATACAGACCTACAGGAAGTAATTGAAAATCGTAACTTGATGAAGTAGATGTAGTTGTTATAAACACTTCCTAAATAACCAATCTGTAAAGTAACCTACAGTTTATAAAACAAGGAAAGAAAGCTTGTATATAATTGCACAATTAGATGACTATGAACATATATACATTAGTAAAACACAACCTGCATAAGAGATGCTAGATGTCAGAGTATGGACAATTAGATATAGACAACTATGAGTAACCTGTAAGTGATATAAAAATAAATACAACTTCAGCAAGAAACCTGCATACAAAAGAGTTAAATGTAGAAATATGAATATACAACCAATTAACAAGATACCCAAACCACTGGTGCCCCCCCCAGACAGTCGTGGTACTACTCCAACTCAATATACAGTCACAATCTCAACACACCATTCATATTAACACTAGAATTGAGTTTACAGAGCAATTTAGTATAATAGCTATATATATAAAAAATGTGTTGTTTCATCCCGAGAGACTTCCAGTACTTATAGAGTTTCTTGGTACGACCGAGAGGTCGACCACTGAAAGTGTCAACACTCTCCTACAACATAAAAACATTAAGAGCTCAGTAACAAACAACATCTTTAAGTAACCTTGCGTGCTCAAAATAGAGGTCGAACATAACTGCTCGAATATAAATGTAATGAGTTCCATAAATGGAGAGATCGAGAAGGTACAAAACCCATGTTTTGTATTCGCCAGGAAGAGCCCACTGATATGCCAACCCACAAATGCACTATGCTCCAATGGTCGGATCAAGGGTATGGATTGCGTTTTCAACCAGTTTCAAACAAACGAGAAATGTTAATAGATTGCACTCACTCAATTAAAGATAAACCATCATAAAATCATCACAAATAAGGATTACACATACCTTATGTTGATCCATAACAAATTTATGGAAGAAAATTGATAATACCTTTAGAAAGATCTAATAGAAGCATAAATTGTATAATCTCCATGTGCAAAAAGGGAATTGGACAAAGGAAAAATGGGAAAAACACAAAGTAATCATTTCTCACACACCTAAGAGTTTGAAGGTCCCTTTGCAAAAAAAATGGGTCGCCAAACATAGCTATACTCATGACGGAGTAGGCAGATTAGATTTAGAGGCCTCTCCCTCATGTCCTGGAGACTTTTTCCTTCAACTACATCTGTAAACTTTGATTGGTAGTATCATCTGATCGACCAAACGTTGTAGATAATTTACCTTTGCTTGAAGGACAATGTTGTCATGGTTCAAGTGATGATCCACAATTTCACGTTCTGCCATACGTTGGTTCAACTGAGCATTCTCTTTTTTCAATTGCTCAATAGTTGGGAACTGATCAAATTTTTCAATAGGGGAAGTCTTAGGCTCCTTAGTGGATGTAGAAGTCATGTCACATTTGGTATAAGGTGTAGGAATCTAAGGAGAGGGCGTAACAATGACCTTTTGAGGAAGACTAGGTATGACAGGCTCAGACTTGATTTCTTTGGCAGGGTCAAATTCTTTTGCAGAATCTTCTCTAAGTTTCTTGTGAGGGCTCTCATGGTCAGAGGAAAAATGAATAAGATCTGAGGTAGTTGGAGGCTTCATATTGGTCTTTCCAATCATGCTTCGAGTGCTCCTACAAAATGATTGCCCTTTAAATTTTTTATCACCTCGTCTTCTTGTAGGGATTGGAGGAAAATAATCTTGCAATTTCTTTTGTTTAGAGCCAATAGGATTTGTATATAATGGAGGGTCAACAATAGGCTTGTTGGATTTATTATCAGATAATGAAATAGGATGAATTGGAGGGTTTGAGGTTTTAGGAGAGTGAGGGTTAGGTGGAATAACATTCCTAGGATCGATCGACTTCTTGCTTGTTTTAACAGTTAGATGGGGGTTCGAAAACTGATAGAGGAAGTCTTCCCAAGTTTTTCCCTATTTATTTAATTCTGAGATGACAAGTATTTTAATAAGGCCATGATGAAAGAGGATGTGGTGAGGGTTTTCCACATTTTTTCATACCTTGGAGGACATATTCTCGATATTTTTTAGAAAATAAAAGGGAAAATTCAAAGGTTTTCTAAACTGAAAATGGGCCAAAAGGCGAAAATGACAGTATTTGAAGACATAGTACTTACCCTCGCATGTAATGAGTCTGGTGATAATGATCAGAGGATTGATTAACTCATATTTAATCCACCCCTTTGAATATCCTTTAGTCTTGGAGAGGTTTTGATATTCAGGCTTAAACACTCGGTTGTAACTCTGTCGTGGAAGTTGATGCTGCTTGAACCATCGGTCCCCAACTTGTGGAAATTTCATGGCCATAATAATGGACTCTTTGGAGATTGGAAAAACCAATGACCCTACACGACCAAAATTTCCATCAAATCTGAGAGTGAATTGAAGGGAAACGTCATTGTCATTCTCCTACAGACTAGTAAGGAACTTCCCCCAAACCATGCAGAGAAAGACTTCTTGGCAGGCTTCGAACTCTGAAATGGCCAATAGATCAGGATAGGACAAAGGTTCATGACGATTTGGCATGGTTGTAAAGAAATGGATAAGCGAGAGGAAAAATGAACAGAGGATGAGTGATACAGAACATGGTGCTCTGTCTTAATGCAAACGATATGGAAGGGTCGAATCGTGGGTGTATATGACACATATGAGTGCCATACACGGTAATGATTACACAGGGTTTTAAAATTACTTGGAGGTTAAATTAGATCACATAAAAGATTTGATCAATTTCCAAGTCGAAGACTTGGACATTATGATCATAAAATGAAATCATAATTTTAATTTTCCCTTTTAACAAGTGTAAAAGATAGATATACCATCTTTAGTAATCTTTAACACATCACTCAACAAATATAATCCCCAAAACTGAAGAATTACCTGAACTGAAGCATTAAAATTGCATTCATATTTGTAGTGTCTTATACAATACCTTATCCGACACTGCATCCGATCCTCCATATGGTACTCCATCCGGTCCTCTATTCAGGTGAAAACTATACAATAGTAAGCGGTCATTCACCTAGATTACTAAGATTGGAATATTCTTGGCAGACATGGTGAACAAGAGGGTGGATAGGATTGTAACATCCATCTTATTTGCCTTTGTCGTCGAACTGTAACTGTTACAAGGAATATTTGAGTGTAAGTATTTCTCCCTTTGTTAGGTTCCTAACCCGCACATACGTAGAGCAATATATTCGGATGTAATAAAGGTGAATATTAATAAGGCCTTTCAATAAAATAGAATAAGGCGGATGTAAGAATACCTAATAGAAGCTTCCACTTCTAGAAGGATCTTCCTCTAGATGCTTCTCTTGATAGACATATTTAGTATAAATAAGGGTCGAGGGTATGAAAACCCTAGCTTGGAGATTATTGTAATAGAGAACTGATCGACTGGAGGTTTCCCCCTCGAAGAGGCCCATGAACATTGCTTTTTGAATCAAAGTTCTATTTCTGTTGTTGTTCTTACATCATTTCTATGTTATTGTGGAGATTATGCTAGTTATATTACTGTTATTCTGCCATTTCTAGCATTTTATTTCTGTTCTGCATACTTTTTATATCTGGTATATTACAAGTGGTATCAGAGCATTATTTGAGACCTATTCCATTGGATTCATCTTGTCTCCCTTAGCACATTCATCCATATCATTTTTTGGCAAAAGTTTTGACCCTGCCCATCCCTTTTCAGTTCACCCATCCTCATGGCCCATACCCGTAGCCAAGACTTGGAAGCTCGCTTCAACACCTTGCAATATGGTCTCCTCGAGACCCAAAAAGAAGTGAAACAACTCAGTTCCAATGTTGTCTCCATCGATACATCCATCAATACAACCATAAATACAACCATGCAGTCCTCAATGGAGGAAGTCAAACAAGAACTGACCACCTAGCTTGAATCTAGCTTTGCATCACTCTGCACCAAACTGAAGATCCCTACAGATGACCCTTTCTTTGACGCACCTCCAAAGACTGAAGGTGAACATTCCTCCCATTCCCATACCTTTCAACACCATTACTTTCAATGTGACCTACGCCTTCTGCGAGTGGATGTGACCAATTTTTATGGATCGGATCCCACTGGTTGGGTAACCCAAATGGAACATTATTTCTCTTTATACGACATTACAGATGACTTGGCCAAACTCCAGTATGGTGTTCTCCATCTAGATCAAGAACGTTGGCAATGGTGGCAATGGAGAAAAACTTCCCGTCAAGGGTATATTTCTTGGACCCAATTTGTGACTGAGGTTTATGAACACTTTGACACTGACACCAACAATTTGGGCGATTTGACAAAGTTGAAACAATTAGGAGCAGTAGAAGACTTCATAGCTGCCTTTGAGCACCTGGATTTTTGAACAGAGGGCATGAATGATGCTTTCTTTCGAGAGTGTTTTATCAGTGGCCTCAATAATGTGATTTGAGCCCATGTCCTCATGGCTCAACCTTCGAGTTGGGTGGAGGATACTAAAAAAGATAAAGAAGCACAACAAGTTGTATCCTCTCAAAATCGTAAACCCTCCTTTATCCCTCACCCTAAACCCATAAATCCCACTACTCCCTCTGCCCCATTAAAGATCCAAAAATTGACCAAGGATGAAATGGATGAATACCAACTCAAAGGCCTTTGTTATAATTGAGATGACAAATATTTCTCAGGCCACAAGTGTAAGGAAAAAAATATTTTTATGGCCATCTCTGAGGATATTTCGGAAGAGGATGTTGAAACTCCCCTTGTTTCTGAGTCACCTGAAATCACTGACATAACCCCTTCCTTAGACCCTCCCGAAGTGGAATAAATTATTTCCCTCAATTCTCTCACTGGCTTCTCCGCCCCCCAAACCCTCAAGTTAATCAGTTACATCAAGCATCAGAAGGTCATCATTCTAGTTGATAGTGGAAGCACCCATAATTTTATTCATCACCGCATTACACAAGAAACTCATTGCTATATCCATGCCGTCAAAAATTTCCAAATCATGATTTCCAATGGTGGTTCCATGAAATGTGGAGGGCGCTGTGAAAATGTGCTTCTCCAAATCGGTGACTACCACCTAAAATCCCATATATTTGCTATCGACATGGGTGATTGTGACATTGTCTTGGGTGCAGACTGGCTAAGGACTTTGAGTCCCATTCTCATGGATTTTAAGGAATTAACCATGCAATTCGACCAGGAAGGCCGCCAATATAAATTCCAAGGTATCAATGCTGGTTCACCTGAGGTCATCAGTTCCCATTGCATGGAAAAGCTGCTCAAAAAAGGTCATTCTGGTGTCATTGTTCAACTCCATGCCATACAAGAAACAAAGACATCCCTGATGCCACAAGACCTCCAAGCCCTCCTTTCTAAACATCAAATGGTATTTTTCACTCCCTAAGGACTCCCTCCTTCCCACGATGTTCATGATCATTCCATTCCCCTTGTACCCGGAAGCCTTCCTCCCAATATTCGTCCGTATCACCACCCCTTTTCACAAAAAAATGAAATTGAGAAAATGGTCCAGGAACTCCTTAACGTAGGCGTTATCCACCCTAGTATGAGCCCTTACTCTTCTCCTGTAGTCATGGTCCTGAAGAAAGAAGGTTCTTGGAGAATGTGTCCTAACTTTCGTGCCCTCAACAAACTGACCATTAAAGACAAATTCCCCATTCCTATCATTGATGACCTCCTGGATGAATTGAGTGGTGCCCAATTCTTTACTAAACTTGATCTTCACTCGGGTTATCACCAGATACGTATGAAAGAGGCAGACATTCCCAAGATGGCCTTTTAAACTCATGAGGGGCACTATGAGTTTTTGGTCATGCCCTTTGGCTTGTGTAATGCCCCCTCCATCTTCCAAAGCCTCATGAATCATATCTTCTGCCCCTTTCTCCGTCATTTTGTCTTAGTTTTCTTTGATGATATCCTCATCTATAGAAAAACTTGGACATACCATCTTACTCATGTTGATTGAGTTCTCCATCTACTCTCTCAGCACCAACTTTTCCTGAAACAGTCTAAATGTGATTTTGGTGCCTCAGAAGTAGAATACTTGGGTCATCTGGTTGGCAAGGATGGCGTCAGGGTGGATCCAAAAAAGATTGAAGCTATGCAAGACTGGCCGCACTCAAAGAATCTCAAAAGATTGCATGGATTTCTGGGCTTAACATGGTATTATCGCAAGTTTGTTAAGAATTATGGAAATATTGCAACACCTCTCACTTCTCTCCTAAAAAAGAACTCTTTCACTTGGACTCCAGCTGTTGCTCAAGCTTTCCAAACCTTGAAGATGGCCATGTGCACCACTCTAGTTCTGGCCCTTCTTGATTTCACAAAGACCTTTGTGTTGGAATGTGATGCCTCAGGGAAAGGAATCGATGTTGTCCTTATGCAAGAGGGTCGACCTTTGGCCTTCACCAGCAAGCAACTATCTGAAAGGAATCTAGGCAAACCCATCTATGAAAAGGAAATGTTGTCTATTTTGCATGCCATTGCTCTGTGGCACCCTTATCTCTTGGGGCAACATTTCCATATTAAGATAGACCATCAAAGCCTCAAGTACTTTCTAGAACAATTCATTTCCTCCTCGGAGCAACAAAAATGGGTGACTAAGCTCTTTGGATATGATTATGAGATCATTTACAAGAAAGGAAAAGACAATGTGGTGGTGGATGCAATGTCCCGAAAATATGAAGAAGAAGGATCCCTTTTTTCTCTTTCCTTCATTGTACTAGATTGGCTCCAAGCTATTCGCCAGGAATGGCTACAAGATCCCAAAAGTTTTCATCTGATCCAACAATTGCAGACCAATGCTCTAGCTCCCCAGGGTACTCTTGGCTCTAGGATGAGATTTGATACAAAGGCCATTTGTATTTAAGTAAATAATCAAAGCTTAAATCCACGATACGTTCTGAGCTTCATGCTACACCCATAGTGGGGCACTCCGGGTTCACCAAAACCTATGATAGGGTCAAACGTTCTTTTTTCTGGGATGGTATGAAATAGGACATCCGTAATTTTGTCACTAAATGTGATGTGTGTCAATGCAACAAGGGAGAAATAGTCAAATCTTTGGGCACACTACAATCACTTCCAATTCCACCTGCTATTTGGAAGGATATATCTATGGAATTTATTACCAGCTTACCCAAATCGAGAAATAAATTAGTCATAATGGTGGTTGTGGATCGCCTTTCCAAGTATGCTCATTTCTGCGCTCTTCAACACCCATTTACTGCATCCATGGTGGCTCAAATTTTCATGGATCAGGTCTTCAAGTTTCATGGCATGCCACACTCTATTGTTTCTGATCATGACCCAACTTTCACAAGCAATTTTTGGCAAGAACTGTTCAAGCTACAGGGCACCCAATTGCATCTCAACACAACTTATCATCCCCAGACTGATGGTCAAACAGAAGTTGTCAACAAGTGTTTGGAAACATATTTGAGGTGTTTTTCCTCTGAAAAGAAAAATCAGTGAGCTCAATGGTTACCCTTAGCTAAATGGTGGTACAACACTTCCTACCATACAACTACACACATGACTCCTTTTGAAGCGGTATATGGACATAAGCCACCTTCAGTTCTCTCATACTTACCGGGTACCTTGAAGGTCCAGGTGGTTGACCAAACACTTACAGTTCAATAGGATATTCTCCGTACCCTTAAAGAGAACTTGGTCATGGCATAAAATCGCATGAAGAAACAAGCAGATCAAGGTCACTCTGAACATCAATTTGTAGAAGGGGATCATGTGTTTCTGCGACTGGAACCATACAAGCAAACTTCCTTCAAGGCCGAGCATTGTCAAAATCTAGCGCCCAAATTTTATGGTCCTTATACAGTTCTCAAGCGTGTGGGACAAGTCGCCTATCAGTTAGCTCTGCCCAGTCATTCAAAGCTACATCCTATTTTTCGTGTTTCATGCTTAAAGAAGGTGATTGGAACTAGGCGCCAAATTCAAACCAACCTTCCTGAGTTAGCTGAAGAAGGATCCATTTGGCTACAACCAGAAGCATTTTTGGACTAGCGTGAGTGTCGCCTGTGTCAGAGAACCATCAAGGAAGTGCTAGTCCAGTGGAAATATACAACTCCAGTTGATGCCACTTGGGAACCAGCTACCATTCTGCAATAGTTTCCACATCTCAAGCCTTAAGGACAAGGCTGTTTTTAAGGGGGCAGACATGTTAGGGTCCTAACCCGCACATAGGTAGAGAAATATATTCGGATGTAATAAAGGTCAATATTAATAAGGCCTTTCAATAAAATAGAAAAAGGCAGATGTAAGAAGACCTAATAGAAGCTTCCGCTTCTAGAAGGATCTTCCTCTAGATGCTTATCTTTATAGACATATTTAGTATAAATAAGGGTCGAGGGTATGAAAACCCTAGCTTGGATATTATTGTAACAAAGCGCTACTCGACTGGAGGTGGCCCCCTCGAAGAGGCTCGTGAACATTTCTTTCTGAATCAAAGTGTTATTTCTGTTGTTGTTCTTATATCATTTATGTGTTATTATGGAGATTATGCTGGTTATATTACTGTTATTCTGCCATTTCTAGCATTTTATTTCTGTTCTGCATACTTTTTATATATGCTATATTACACCCTTGTATTAGACATAAACCTAGGCCACAAAAAACTGTAAAGTATGATGTACAACATGCTTTTTAATTATACACACAAAATTATGCCAACAATATAAGGTTTATCATTCCAATATAAACGATTGCTGACATAATAGCCTGAGATATTGTAAAAAGATAGTATGACAAAATTTTGATAGAAATCCTACTTCCTCTTCTCATGGGCTTGCTATACAAATGTGCAGTTTTTAGTGTTTTTTTAGCTCAGGAAGCCCCTCCCCCACTCGTAAGTATTGTGACACTTCACAATCAAAGATATAGGAAACTGGTCAATCCTTCCAATTGCCTAATATTTATAGTTTCCAAGTTTATAGATAAATTTCACACATTAGCCTGACAAGATGGTTAAAAAAATGGCCCCACATGTAGGATAAAACATCCTACATATAGTTAAGAGAGTCTTAAGATTATCTTTAAGTTAGTTTCCAATGGAAGATTAATGGATTTCATTTACCTTCGCTTAACAATGCATACTTCTTTTCAGTCCTGCCTAAAAGTCGTGCTCTACATTAGGACAAGTTTTAAGATCAGAAATTGATCTTCATTGGTTGTTTGTAAAATCATCACCCTCTCTAGGTAGAATGCCCTGCTTCCAGCAAGCATGTTTAGTACTCCGACAAGTTTACCTAGTCATACCATAGGTCGATACCCGTTTCCAACATACCTGTTTAGTATCCCAATGGGTTAGCCTCTTACACCCTTTTTACAACAGAGACTGGTCCTTACCACCATCTTTAATATTTGTATATGAATGTTTCTTTTTGCAAGGAGATGGGGAGGCAACTCTGAAAATATTTTTATGGACTGGGATGGTATTTAAGTTGGAGGATGATTCTTGTTTATGCATTTTTTATATATTGTCCTGATGTAAGGGATACTTAAGTGGGCATAGCCAATCTGAATATATGGTCCAGTCAATCATTTTTAATGTGTGGTGTATGGTACCATTGGAAAATAACAGAAAGGTATCTATATTACCTACTCACTTTCTTCCATTTGAAGTTATATTGATGTTTCCATGGTTAACCACTAGTTAGACCTTATTGCTAATCTTTTATAAAACTCACCTACTCAGAGCTCTGGATGGATTGTACTAGTAGCCTCTAGGTTTGATAAAATAAAATGTCACTTCCTTATGTCTTCTAGTGGTGGAGGTTATGAGCAACTTCCATGAAAGATGCTTTGAGATAAATGAAGATAGAAATCTTGTAAACATACTAAAAATGGCTAATTTAAAGAAAACAATTTTTAATCATAATAAAAATATTCCTTATTCAATTGGTGCTTAAGTAGATGACATAATTTAAATATAACAACATCTTATTTTGAAGTAAAATACTTCCCTTTTTTTCTCCTTGAAATTGTCCACTTGTTTTTAAATGAATACATGCAAAAATTCCTAAAACTGTTTGTCAAGAACCACACCAGAAATATTTATGTATGTACAAAATAAAATCAACTATTTCAAGAACAGGGAGAAGGATAAGAAAATTCCCCATCCACCAAGGCTAGTGCCTTGTCGACTAACATGACTTGTATAAAGTCTTCTTTAGAAATGGGCATGTGGTAAAGTTTAAGTTTATGTCCATTTACTACAAAAGAGACTTGTCCATCATCAAATTTTTTTATCTTCACAACCCCATTATCAAACATGACAACCAATTCATAAGGACCCAACCATCAAGTGGTAAGTTTGCCTTTAAAAGTTTTAATCCTTGAATAAAACAATAGAGCCCAATATCCAGGTTGAAATTGCTTCTTTTTAATGAATTTATCATGCCATTTTCTTCTTTGGTTTTGAACTAAGATTGTCCGTTGGATAACATCCTGTCTAATTTCATCCAATTCGTTCAATTGTAGGACTCGTTGTTTTTGTGCCTCATATAAATCTAATCCCAATTGTGCAGCAATACGAAAGCTTCTTACTTGGAATTCAATAGGTAAGAGTACTTGTTTTCCATAAACCAGTTCATATGGGGTATGTCCAGTGGTGTTTCTCCATGTGGTGTGATATTCCCTTAAAGCCTCTGGAAATCTATTATCCCAATATCTATGGTGTAGTTGGACAATTTTAGTCACGATAGTTAATACTTTTTTTGTTGATTCCGCTTGGCCATTAACTTGTGGGTGGTATGGAGAGGACTTACGATGCTTTATCCCATACTTTTCTGTTAATTCCTTCATCAGATTAGAAGTAAATTGTGTACCCTGGTCCATGACAATCTCACGAGGAACACCGAAGTGAGTAAAAATATCTTCATAAATAAACTCAAGAACAAATTTTTCAGTAGCCCTAAACAAGACTTTTTCCTCTACCCACTTAGTGACACAATCTGTGCAAACAAGAATATAGTTCTTCTTACAAGACATGGGGGAATTTGGTCCTACAAAATCAAGGGCCCATTTCCCAAAAGGTTCTATCATAACCTAGGTATGTAAAGGAATTTCATCGACTGATGTGGGTTTTTCTATCCTCTGACAACTATCGCAACTTCTTAAATGTTTGGCAGCATCCTTAAAAATGCTAGGCCAATAGTAACCTGAATGTAAAACCTTGTATGTTGTACGTTTATCG
>ML792241.1:161988-187918 GCA_009831015.1 Picea engelmannii | reverse complement strand
AGGGAGATATCCATCCCAGTTGGAGCCAAATGTTAACTCTCAAAAATGCACCGGCATTTTTGAAGGAAAGATGCCTAATCTTGTAGGAAAAAATTTTCCAGCTTCCCTAGCTCCAAATCCAAATCTGATTGCATCATTGGAAAGCTTATGATCTGTAGTTAAAAATCGACTATTTGAACGTGTAAAAAAGACATTCCACGGCTGAAAAAATTGATTTTTACCAAAGGCAATTTTTGCTGGAAATTCTGACTTTCGGTGGTTTAGGCGAACAGGACGACTGTTCATTAACCACCGAAAGCTGCGCTTTCGGTGGTAAATTCACACAGAATATTTCCAGTCAACCACCGAAAGCCTGTTTTAACCAGAATTTTTGAAATTTCACCCAGATCAGGAATTTTTGAAGCATAATGAGATGAAACCTCTTGGAATAGACATGTGGTGAATTATCAAGACTAGCACAACAGTTAGTTTTGACAAATGGTGGAGAAAGGAGGTGTTTCAAAGGATATGGACAATTTATGTTGAACAGAAAATTAGGATATTCTGCCACCTCAGCAAATTCGAATTTGCCTCTTAGAAGAGTCACTTGTCAGCCTTGGGAGGCCGTGCTTCACTTCACCAATAGTCAACAAGAGAAAGAGATCATGAAATCTGGGATTGACCTCATTCTTGGGGATTATCCCACATATTTGGCAACTGAATTTTGACTTGCTATTTTTAGATGATTTGATCCATGTTTTCAGGATCTGAAAACTGTTTGTAAAGGCTATAAAGCCTAGGAACTCAGTTTGATAAAGGGTTCGATTATGGATAGAGAAATACTCTTTTTGTACTCAGACTTTCTATGCTAATACAGATCATAGGTTCCTTTCAATTTTGATTGTCAGCTTTTCATCTTTCTTCTACATTATTATCTGTGTTTTCAAGCTTTGAATGGCTGTTATCCCATTGTTTATCTCATAGCCTGATAATAAGTCTTTTGATTGTCTCTTAGACCCTGCTTTGCACTGGTTTAGTTACAATTCGTTCTCCACCCACTTTAAAGCTACCTGCTGATTAATCAATCTTTGAGAGCACTGTCTATTTGTTTATCATTTTCATGTTTGAATGCTATAAGATGTATTGAGTTGTCCCATTGATCCACATCTACAAAATACAAAAACATTCATTTCTTAAGTTACCAAGCACCTTTGGTCTGCAACCACAAAGGGTTTCTTGGAGTGATAACAGAAGCTACAACTCCTTGTGTTCAAGCACCCACTTGAACCTATGAGGAAAACAATCCTCCATAGCACCTCCCTTCCACCCTGAAATATGAATCTTTTCTACTGAAAATTATTACAGTGATATAATGTTCAATAGTGGCTTACCAGACTCATCACTATTTTTCTACATTTCGTTGCTCTGTCCACCTCACTACCTTCCTGCACACATCCTCTTCTATTCAATTCAGCTGCTGCACTCTCTTCCTTCTTCACACATGAATCACCTTCAACAACAACAACCACAACAACCCCAACAACAACAACAACAACAACAACCACCTCTCTTCTCTGTACTGTGTATTTATAGCTTTTGTGCACCTTGTGCATGCAATGCACACAATACCTCTGCATACTCACACCATTCTGATATCCTCCACAACTCGAGTGCTCTGTCTGATCATCATCGTGACTCTTCAACTTCTCTGGCCATTTTTCCACTCGTTCAACATCACTGTATGTTATGCTGAGATTCCTCAACCTCTCTGGCAGTTGAGACTCTTCGTCTTCTCTGTGACAGTCGAGCTCACCTTCTATGTTCCAGTTACAAGCTTCAATGCTCATCCAACTATCAATCACTTCCATGAGCATCTTCATCCCTCTTGAATATTCCCAGAGACTCTTCATCTCCTCTGTCAACCACCCTGAAGTGTCTTGCGAGTCCTTTGGCATAAACCATCAGTGGTTTCTGGTAGTTACACTGTGACGTGCAATAGTAGCCCTCCGATCTCCTCCAGTTTCATCTGCACCGTTGGATTAGCTGTGATTTATGCGTTTCACACTTTTTCAATTCAGAGATTCTACGATGAGGCATCTTGACTCTTCATGTTGCGAGCTCAGAAAAGGAGCTTGGCTGCTCTAGCTCCCTCCTCTACGTGACCACAGGCGGTGGCCTCCGGTTATAGCGATATTTCACCTTTTTGGTATTTCAGCATTCGTATGATTCCATGTTTTGACACTCCCAGATGCGATCCCCGAAATTCCGAGGCGGAGCTTATCTGCACTAGGTCCTTCCTCCATGTGACCACACACAGTGACCACAGGCTGTGCTATAAGGCATTGCGAACTTATGGTCTTCATTGACTCTGATCGATGGTCCACAATCTCGATGAATCAATGGTCCAGATATTTTCGCGATCTCGCATCTCGCTGTTCCTTAGATGGAGGCTCTCGTCACTCCAAGTCGCGATAGGAAAAACTCCAAGATGGAGCTCAGATCGACGATCCACGTTCTAGGTGATCTGACGGTCCTGATCTTTTTGCAATCTCTCATCTCATGGTTCCTTAGATGTGGGTTCTTGTTACTCCAAGTCGCGATACGCAAAACACCGAAATGGAGTCGACGGTCCAGATCACACCTTGATCTGATGACTGCGATTAAATCACGATTTCAATGGTCATATTTCTTGCCTCTTCAAGTTGCGAGTCACGAAACTCCAAAATGGAGTCGACGGTCCAGATCACACCTTGATCTGACGGCTCAGATCATTTCACGATTTCGGCATTCCTGTGGTATTGTTTCTTGACTCTCCAAGTTGCGATTCGCGAAACCCTGAAGTGACATAAACCTGCTGACATCACACGTGGATTGACACGTGTCGAATAACTGCCACATGTCACTCTGATTCGTGACTTACATGTGCCTAAAATGTGGAATCAGCTTGACACTTGTCATTTCCTGGTTGTGCCACGTGTTCTTAGCTGACATGGTTTGCTGACGTGTCTGTTTCAGGATTTGGCATTTTGCGATTTCGGGACTCATGTTGTAAAGAACCTTTGAAATTTCCATCTCCCGATATCTGAAATCCTGATAGCCAAAACTATGAAATGGAGTTGGACCACTGCTTCGATCTTTCACTTTAAAGAATGTGCAGGTTCTTCCAGATCCAACGATGGTTGGAACTTATGCTCAGATCTGACGCCTTAGATTTGTCCTCCTCTTCTATGCATTCTTCTTGTCTACAATCTGATCTGACGGTGCTCCTTATTTTGCGAATTTAAATGGGATCCAACGATCACTGACGCTTCTCCTCCCGAGCTTAGGCACTGTGATCAACTCTGCGCTAATTACTCCTGAGCTTACTTTGTTCCTGTTTTTCCATCGATGCACACTCTGATCCTACCATCAATGACAAGCTCACTTTGCCTATTAAACCTGCCAACAATCCTCTGCACTATCTCTTCTAAAATTATCGAGCTTGCTATGCAGTGTCTTCCTGAAATACTTCTGATGCCCGTCTCTTACATTCTTCCTGTACTCATGCCATCTTCATTGTTGTACTTTCCATCAATGACAAGCATATGTTGCATGTTAAACATTTTCCAACACAGTTCACCCTCAGATTCGATGGAAAGTGTTCTTGTGTTGGGTCACTGGTATTCCAACTCTTCTAAGAGTCCATTGTTGTGGCCACGAAACTCCCACGAGGTGGAGACAAATGGCTCAAACAACATCAGCTTCCACAACATAGTTACAATCGGGTTTTTAAACTGGAATATCAAAATGTTTCAGGGGCTAAAGGGTGTTCAAAGGGATGGATTAAATAGGAATTTATTAATCCTCTCATTGTTATCACTAGACTAATTACTTGGGAGGGTAAGTACTCCACTTTCAAAGCCTACCATTTTCACCTCTTCGCTCACTTTCAGTTTGGAAAACCTCTGAATTTTCCATTTTATTTTCTAAAGAGTATTGAGAAAATGTCGTCCCAATTCCGAAAAAATGTGACAAACCCTCACCATAGCCTATTCCATCATGGCCTTATCAAACTACTGATCATCTCATAATTAAGGAAACAAGGAAGAACCTCAAAATATTTCCTTTATCAGTTTTTAAACCCCCATTTGACAATTAAAACGACTGAGAAGATGATTGATCCTGGGACTGTTAGTCCATGAAACCCTCGTTCTCCCAAAAATACAAAATGTTATAGCAAGATTTGCCTCACCCTATGCAATCTTGTAGAGAGGGCCTTATTCCATTTCCCTATACAGACTTATCTTCCATGTTGATAAAATCCAAAGACAAAAATACAAATTTTCCCACTTGTACGCATCTTGCACACTATACAAAAAGCGTATATGTAGGTTGCTCCACTACAACCCGTGTACATTGGGATT
Source organism: Picea engelmannii (assembly GCA_009831015.1). Taxonomy (NCBI): domain Eukaryota; kingdom Viridiplantae; phylum Streptophyta; class Pinopsida; order Pinales; family Pinaceae; genus Picea; species Picea engelmannii. The sequence goes on along the minus strand of ML792241.1, from coordinate 183,536 downwards.
TGTGCCAAAAAATCAAAATTAAATGTCAGGTTTCCATGTCACGACAAGAGATCTCTTATCCTTGGCCTTCCATATAATGGAAATGTTCCAACTTGGCCCTTCAGTTCCATTTTGAAGGCTATAAGTGGGCCAATTCCGAGCTATGGAAAAAGAGAAAGAATTCAACTTTGAGAGCAAAGTTACTCTGGAGAAATTATTTACTTCATATTGAGCCTGCATCCCTTTGTCCTTTAAGTCTGAACATAGTGTTCAACCCCCAATATTTCCCCTTATTGATGGAGAACCTCATTGTCTCCCTTCTATGAGTTTTCCTTTGGTGGAGGATTGAAGTGGTGGAAGCCCAACTGGAAGGAACTTAGTTTCTCGGTTCCAAACTGTGCTGACACAAAAGTCTGTAATATTTTCACTTATGCTGATCATTTATTAATAAAAATACTCTCTTCCCATCCAATTGATGTCTTGAAAATATATGAATTATTATCCATGGGCGTATTTGCTATGTATATTGATGGATTATGCTATCTAATGTGCTAACCTTTTATATTGCCACCATATGCTTGTTTTTTCTTGTTTGTTGAGAACTTGTTGTAGGTATATATAGCTTTGGGTCAAAGTGCTCAATGATGGACATCATCGAACATTTGGATGAGGTAGGACTCTTTCTTATCTCCTTTGAAAATTGGTTTATATAACATATTGTTGGGATATCCTTCCGATACCTTCCTAGCGCCAGATATATTTTTTGGGATCTATTCGTATCTAAGGATCCTTTTAGTGCCCTTACCTCCATGAGAGGTAGTGCTTTCAAGGTTTCGGGCTTTGCTACCCTATCCATATGGTGGACCTGGCTTACGACTACTCACATGTGCATCGATTATACAATGGTTTATTAGTTGCTTGACTTAGGTGTCTCATAGGTTACTTGCAGGGGTTATTCTGTGAGTACCCTAGGTCAGATAAGGGTCAGACAACACACAACCTTTATGGAGGATTACCTCTCATCTGATCGACTGGTTGTTAATCCCATGAGAGCCCTTATAACTGATTGTGTTACCTCCTATCTTTAGCAGGGAGTCTCATGCCCCTCTTGGGTAAAACATACCTTCTTTAGGGAGGGAGGCCACTTAGCCACTTTACCCCGTTTGTGTGAATATTGGTCATTTGATTTTTTGGTGTGCTCTTTGACTACTAGTCGGCCTTAGGAGTTTATACCGATTTTTCATTATCATGGATAATAGAGTTCCTTTGGCTCCATCATTTACTGCTACCCCGCTCCCCCCCCCCCCATGATGTCACTCATTTCATGGGAAAGAATCCTTCCTCTTTTCATAATGGTGTGCAAAATTATGATACTCAGCCAATGGCTTGGGTATCTAGTAATTTTTCTCATGGTATGCCAGACATGTCTTCTCACTTTCCATCCTTTGTCTCACCTCCTTATGTGAATCCAAGTTTTGGGTCTAGGGGTATGATGCCTCCTTATTATCCCTCTCCGTTTGGTGGGAGTCATATCCCTCAAACACCTCTTATGGTAGGAGGTTGGAATATTCCTTCCTACGAATCCACTTTGCGAGAATAAAGTGCCCAAATAGGCAATCATTCTACTTATTACACTCTATCCACGTATCCTTCTTCCGATATGTCAGTTCCTAGAAACGCTTTTCCCATGGCGGACCTGCATCTGTCCTCTGGTGTTTCATTTGGGGGAAGTTATTTTTATAGTATGGGTGATTTGAAATATTTTTTTTTAAGTAAGAAGAAAATATATTAAGTGCCTTCAAAAAACTGGTGAAAGTGCCAGATTACAGCCATAGACAGTATGGCCTCATTGGACTGCCCCAACAGAGGGGAAACCAGTCCAGCTAGCCTATAAAGTTTGCTAAACAGTTCTAGGACTAAGAAGACAGCATGTAGGAGCTTTATTTCATAAGATAACTAACTAAGACTGACAGAGTTTGCCTTTAAAACATAATTAGACACCTGACTGGTAATCCTAGTTCGTGGCGGTGAGGTCGCCCGGCCACGGCTCCTCCTCTAAGTAGGTGGGCTCCGAGTCCCAAATCATCTCAGTATTTGCGTTGTCCACCGCTCGCTCAGCCGCTGGTGCCTCCATCTGCTGTTGTTGAATTGATGAAGCACATCTTGCCCTCTCACTGTGAGTGCACTCCATCCCAGCATTTTCTACTCGTTACTGAGTGGTGTTGTCGTCCAGAGTAGCGACGCTGGGCATTTCCACTGAGGATCCTTCACCTGGGTGAGAAGGAAAGGTCGCACTCATGGAGGCCAAGAGATGGAGGAGGGTCGTCACCTTGGTGTTGGTAGAGTGCACCCGGAAGTGGAGGTCGTCTACCTCCTTACGTAACTCGAACACCAGGTCGTAAATATTGTCGAGCTTGTCCCTTAGCTACACACCCGTGCTGGAAACAGGATCCTGATGCGCGTAATTGCCTAGTCTGCGGGGGGGAGGGGGGTCTTCTGTGGATCTCCGGGGTGGATTCGCTGGGAGGAGGAGGCCAAGTAGTGGTTCTGCAGAAGCAGGGTCCGGATGCTGAGGGAGATTTGCCATCCAGGGGACTAAAGTCATAGAATGTGGCTGCGGAGCAGGAGGCGAGAGGGAGGGATTTCGTGGCCTCCAGGGAGAGCCCCTTTGCGGCTTCCCTTGTTCGCGAGGCATTGAAACAGGATTAGGGACGAGGTGAGGTGAATTGCAGGAAACGTGGAGTCTGTGATAACAAATGAGGAGCCACCGAAAGCAAATGAGGTTCGTCCAAGAGAATGCAGGGGGACGCTCACCACCTCTGGACCGGAGACGATAGGGCGGACAAACAAATGAGAATGCCATCGGCGTGAGAGCCATGTTATGGAAGGCCAAAAGAAGAGGGAGCACATAGACCATTATTGTGCGCGTACAGACCTTAATTGCTCACTGCATCAAGTTAATATTGGAGGGTGGTGACGGGATCCGGCATGAGCCCATCACGTGGCCTCGTGCCCGATGGGCTGGTGCAGGTCTCCTCCAAGTGCCCCGTGGCCACCAATAACACCCCATCCGGGGGGCTGTCTACCTCATCAGCCCTGCTAATACACCATTGGAGGATGGGGTGATCCGAGTCCCTTCTTGAGTCGCAGAGAATCTCTGGTCCATTCCATGTGGTGCCTAAGTTAGCTAGATCATCCGCCACTTGATTCGCTTTCCTTTTGATGTGGGAGGGGATGATGGATTGATTTGGTTGCAATAAATATGAGAGAATTTGAAGCCCAAGGGAGAGTCTCCAGCTAGGTGCCAGTCTATCCGGATGCACCCCATTGAGCATTCAGCGCAAGATGTTGATTATGATTTGAGAGTCCCCTTCGACTATAAGCTTATTGAATCCATTGTCGCGGGCTAGGCGAAGTCCATTGAGGAGACCCCAAAGCTCTGCATTTTTATTTTTTGAGTGCCCCAGGGAGCCTGCGCTTATAATCAGGATGTGCTCTCGATGGTTGTGGAAGACTATTACGTAGCCTGCAGCTCCAGGGTTTCCTTTTGAGGCCCCGTCGAAGTTAAGATTGATGTAGCCTTCCGAAGGAGGAGACCAATAAGATGGACTTCTGGACGTGGGTTGGATGGTCATGCTTGTCGTTAGGGGGGGATGTAGCACCCATTGTTGAAAGATGGGGTATTCAAAGGGCTCAACATTTATATCAGCCTCATACCATCATTGGATGTTGATCGTTTCCCAGACATTACTGCAACAGAGGTGCCAGCATTACTGCCACCGAAGGGAATGGCCCTTGAAGATTCTTCTGTTCCTCTCTTTCCAAGTCTGCCAGAGGATAAAACCTGGAATGAGTTGCCAGATGCGGTTTAAGATGGGAGAATGGAAGGCCTCATCCCTCCAGTTTGTTATCGTTCCCTGGATGCTGTCCCTATTTCGATCGGAAGTGCGCATGATTTGCGCTGCCTGGTCCCAAATCCGAGCTGTAAAGGGGCAAGTGTTGAGGAGATGATTTAGAGTTTCCTCTGCTTCACCACAAAGAATGCATAGTGAGGGTCCCACAAAGCCACGTTTCGTTAGATTATCCCATGTCAGAATGATAGAATGGAGAACTAGCCAGAGGAAAAGAGTAACTTTTGGCCAGTGCTTGAGATTCCACAGTTTTTGCCAGGCTGGCAAGTTTGGGATGGGGTCTGTTATTGTTTTGAGCAAGTAGGCCTCCTGTGTACTGAAAGTGCCCTGCGGTCGGTGTCCCCATCTGAGGATATCATCCCCCTCATGTTTGGGTATTTTCCTTTTTGTTATCTCCTTTTGCCAGGGATCCAAATCCATTTGTGCCCCTAAACTGAGGTGCCCCCTGTCCAGGTGCCAGCGTCGCCAAGTGTCCTCCAGGGTGGAGTCCTACCAGTAGTCAGCGACAGTTGTGAGGCCCACTCGCAGAGCCTGGGTGTAGAAGTCTCAGGCCCAATCCTCCTTAGCCAAGACTGACCATTGCTGCCAAGAGTCATGCCAGAAAAGCATTGTCTTACCATTCCTAATCTCCCAGGAGGCATGCCGGGTTACTAGCTGTCTGTTCTGCTTGGCCGCAGTCCAAATTAGGGAGCCCGGGTCGTCTCCATTCCACATGATAAGGTCCCTCTTAGCTACATTTGGGGTGTATTTCTTCCTCCAGAGCCTGGCCCAGAGATCCCTGGGATGTTTTAGCCACTGCCACCAGATTTTGGCACTGAGGACCTTATTCATTACGAAGAGATCCTTTAATCCCAGGGCACCTTGTTCCTTTGGAAAACACAGTTTGTCCCAGCTAACCAGCGCCATCTTCTTCCCTGAGTTGATGCCGTGCCAAAAGAATTTTCTTTGAATATTTTTGATGGCGGATAGGACGAATCTCGGAGCGGCCAAAGCTGAGAACTGGTAGATCGGTAGGGCCTGGAGAACAGCTCGGAGAAAAGTGAGACGACTTGGGAGGTTTAAGACTCTGAAGGTCCAGGAAGTAAGACTTTTGGAGAAGGAGGCGAGAAGGTTCTCCCAGGATGAATTTCGGAGGGCATTATCAATAAGGGGGATTCCCAAATATTTGGATGGAAGGGAGCTTCGATTAAAGCCTAAGATCGCAGAGATATGACGTTGAACAGGAGGGGGTGTGTTGAAAAAGAAGATTTGGGATTTGCCCTTATTGCAGTCCAGGCCCAAGGCAGCTGAGAAAGAGCTGAGAATTTCCTAGATAGCATTGGCCTCGCGAACCGTTGGGCTGCCCATCAGGAGAGTATCATCCACGAACTGGCTGTGTGAGATAGGTGGGGTAATACCATGCAGGGGAAGACCGGTCAACTGGTTTTTTTCCACTTCGGTGTGAATTGAGCAACTGAGACCTTCGACAAGGATGATGAACAGGAAGGGGGAGAGAGGATCTCCTTGTCTGATTCCTCTAGAGGGGGAAAAAGGACGGGAGGGGACACCATTGACTAGCAAAGAGAAGAAGGTCGTAGAGGTAAGGTTCGTGATCCATTTTACCCAGCTCTGATCAAAGCCAAAGGCTAAGAGAATTTCTTGCATGAAGTTCCATCTTATCTTGTCAAAAGCTTTAGAAAGGTGTAGTTTGAGAAGCATACCTGGAGTCTTGGTCTTTTGTAGGGAGTGGATTACTTCATGAGCCAAGATGACACTGTCCAAGATTTGTCTGCCCTCTACGTACCCTGATTGTTTCGGGGATATGATTGTTGGTAAAATAGACCTGAGCCTACGGGCGATGACTTTTGTCAGAAGCTTGTAGATGACATTACACAAGGCTATTGGTCTAAATTGCAGAGGATGGTGGGCATTCCCTTCCTTGGGGACTAAAGTGAGGAAAGTAGCATTGAGGGCCTGGAGAACATGACCAGCAGCCCTGGAGTCTTCCAAAATTTCCCAAACTTCAGTCCTGATCATTGGCCAGCAATGATGAAAGAAGTCACTTGTAAATCCATCCGGACCTGGTGCTTTGCATTTAGGCGTGTGTTGAAGCGCTTCATCCACCTCCTCAATCGTAATAGGTCGGAGCAGTGCTGAGTTTTGTTCCCGAGTGACTAAGGAGGGCACGTTCCTTGTGATTTTGTTTATGGCTTCACTTCTATCCGGGAGGGGTTCACTGAGGAGGTTTTGAAAGTATTCTATCAAAGTTGTATCCATGTCCTCATGGGAAGTAATGGATTCTCCCTCATCTGAGATAAGATGTGTAATCTTATTGGAGTGCCTTCTCTGGATGACGGTTCTGTGAAATAATTTTGTATTACGTTCTCCCTCCTTGAGCCACTGGATGCGCGATTTCTGCTTCCAAAGAATTTCCTCTTGTTTCTTCCTAGCCTCGAGTTGTTGGGTTATTTCCAGCTCCTGGTTTTTAAGCTCAGTAGTTAACCCGTGCTGCCTGATTTGATGTTGAACCTCACCTAAATGTTCTCTCATATTTTTCTGGGATTCGAAGATGTTGCCAAAGATGCGCTTGTTCCAGAGCTTAAGGGTGTGCTTGAGGTTTTGTAATTTCTGCTGAAATCTGAACATTTTGGATCCACGTGGGACTTCAGCCTCCCTCCACCAGTTCTTTATGTTATCCTGGAAATCTGGATGATCTAGCCAGAACTGCTCGAATCTGAATGGTTTCTTACCAGGGGTTGCCGAGACATCCACCCATAGTTGTATGGGCCAGTGGTCTGAGCCGGAGAGGTTGAGAATGGTTGCTTCCATGGTTGTTCCCTCCATCATAAGGGAATCGGAAATGAGGAAGTGGTCCAGCTTGCAGGCGATTTGATGTGTCCCTGTTCTTTTGTTTTTCCAAGTATAAGTGTCGTTGCTAGTGTCCATATCAATGAGGTGAAGGTCATCAATGAGGTTGTTGAAGATCTCAGAGTCTATTTCCAGTCGTCTGGAGCCCCCTTTCTTCTCTTCTAGATTGCGAATGAGGTTAAAATCTCCTCCAATCACCCAGTTGTTGTGTTTTTTTAGAATGTAAGTGTTATACAAGCTGCAAAGGAAGTCTGGCTTGTCCCTTGAGTTGGCTGGACCGTATACATTGGTTAGTCTTCCAGGCTTGTTTGAGCCTATGCATTTATAATCCGTTGTGATGGACCACTTGGTGGCAAAGAAGTTTTCCATAATCACCTTACTGGTGTTCCATAGGACAGTCAGGCCCCCGACAGTGCCGGAGGCGTCTGTAGATGTGGCTCGCCCTTACCTCCAGCAAAAGGGAAGGAGCCGATCTATGTCTTCTGACGAGCATTTTGTTTCCTGCAACATGACTATGTCCGGTTTTTCTATCATGATCATATCCCATAGCACTTTCTGCTTGCTACGTCCATTGAGACCTATGATATTCCAAGAGATGATCTTCATATTGACGAGGGGGTAGGGAGCGGGGGAAAGCTATCTGAGATCAAGTGGATTTGTCCCGAATTTACCATATAGTTGCCTATTTCCTGTATGAGCTTGTTAGTGGATTTCCGTCCTCTTTTTTTCTCATCCTTCTGAGCTTTACCTGGGTTTTTTTGTTGTGTTCTCTGGATTCCTAAGGCTTTACTGGCTCGGGATGATGATCCGGCTGAAGAGTTGAGAAAAAACTTGTGTACCTTTCTTAGTTGGTCTCTGGGAATGGTATAGAGTTTTTGGTGTCTGTACGCGTGCTCCAGGTGCTCCAGATCCACTCCAGCTAGGTCGTTTTCTTCCAGCTCCATCTCAGCATCTCCATCCTCTATCTCTTGTAGCTCCTGGGTATTCTGAACTCCACCTGGGTACAAGGGATCGAGGTCCTTGCTTTGCTGGGGGGTGCCAGTCTCTGTATCTGGATCATGAAGCCCCGAGTTCAAGGGGGGTGCGCTCGGGGTTACGGTGGTGGGAGAGTGCTCTGGCTGGTCTTGCAATAAGGCAAACTTATTGCTTGTAGAGGGATATTTACTCACTTGGGTGGGTTGTCTCTTCCCTCCTGGGCGCCTTTTCCCTACTGTCTGTACAAAGCCATCTTTATCTTTGCCTTCCTTGTCCTTGCCATTTTCTAAGAGTGCATCTTTCTGGACCGCATTGAGGGGGCATTCCTGGAAAAGATGACCGTGTTCATGACATTTCCTGCACCGGAACCAAATATGTTCGTAATCAATGGTATGGGTCCAGTCTTCATCTTGATATTCCAGCATGATGGAGCCTGGGAGCGGTTTAGCAATGTTCAGGTAGACACATATTCACGCATAGGAGGTGTAGCGTCTCTGCTTGGTGGCTTCCGACGATTTGACATAAATGCCAATGGTATTGCCTATGCCTTCCAGGACTTCTTCCAGCCAGAACTCTTGTGGAAGAGATTATAGTCGGATCAATACCGGTGCATGTGCAAAGTCCTCTTTCTCTGGGCTGAACTTTTCAGTCCAGAATCGCAGGAAGAGACCCGCAGAGTTGAAAAAGTACGGTCCCCCCATCAAAGATACGGTTACGATCCTCAAGGTTGTGGAATATGATTGTGAAAAAACCCTTGGAACCCAGTTGCAACTCATAATGGCCCTTTGGCCTCCACCAGTACTGGATCCATCTGATCAGATCTCTCTCGGCAAGCTAGAGCCCCAGAAATTTCCCAACTAAGGCATAATCCCTCATGTACTGCTTTTGTTCTTCTATGCGTGGTGAGATAATAACATATTTTGGAGCTTGTGGTGCTTGTGGAATGCACTTACCTGTTAACCAAGGAGCTATCGTAGGAGAGGGGCTAGTCTCCTTCGTTGGGTCGATATCCATGTCACGATTCTTGAAAGTGTCGTCCTCAATCAGTTTTGAGCGCAGGTCAGTCGGTGGCTCGAAAGCTGGTCGTTTGAATTCCTCTGCTATATTTCCATTTGCCGTGACTCGGTTGTAGGAGGCGCCCGTTGGCTCTCCCTCCTTGCGCGACATGAACCCCAGCGGGGCTGTGGAAGGAAGTCGCCCAGCGCTGGGTGGTTGCAGAAACCTCAGGTCACGATTCAGAAAGCTGCGGAGGTGATTTGAAATTTAACTTGATCTAAAATTCAAGATCTTTTAACCATTATTTGCATGTGAATTTTTAACTGTTAACCACCTTTGTAATGAAAAATTAAAGAACATCCATCAAGCACATGAGCACATAAACATGTAAGCAAACCATCTATGAACAAGAATTGGTAACAGAGTTCACCAGACCCACTGGCTACGTCTCCGGGCCACTTTCCAAATGGGAAGGCCAATAGATTAAGTATTCAAATGCTTACAAAGTGACTTCTGAATTCTGTCTATCATATATAGTAACAAACTTCAACAACAACTGCAAGATGAAATTATGAGACTTTTAAGTATGAAAATGAATACCTTTCTATGTATCTGAAAGATTCTGTGAGAACTTTTCTGTATGGATGCTTGAATGCAAAAACCGAAGCTGGATCTGGAATCCTTGCAAAAAACTGAGACTTTTGAGTGTAAACTCGATATATTTATGAACTGGACTCAGAATGCCCTTCTTGGCACAATTCCCAAAATTTGCCTCTGATCTATACAGTCCATACGGCCTCGAGATGCATGCAAATCCAGAACCACCTTGGTTTGTGTGAAAAACCACCTCGTTCTATGTGCAAATTCACCTCAGGCTGCGTGCAAAACTACCTCAGTCCACGTGCAAAACCACCTCTGTCACTGTGCAAAACCACCTCAGGCTACATCTTAGTCTCTGCCTGCATCAAAACTCTTCTCGGGATCCGTGGTCATGGACCATTTAAATAATGGAAACAAATGGTATAAGGAGGCGTGATCCATAGGCCACACACCCTCCAAAATCCCCCAAATCTCGGCAAATTTTAAGATTACTTCGCCACTTCTTGCCACGTCTCATGGCGATGGCACATTGGTAGATATGGTGGTTAGGGGGGCGGAAGTCCCGGGGTCAAAACCGCGGGCTTCTCCTCCCACCGCATATGTGATATGGCATATAGTTTAACATATGGTTGGCGTGTTTATTACATATGGTATGTTTTAACATATGGTTGGCGCGTTTTATTACATATGGTATATTTTAACATATAGTTGGCGCGTTTATTACATATGGTATGTTTTAACATATGGTTGGCGCATTTTATTACATATGTATGTTTTAACATATGGTTGGTGCATTTTATTACATATGTATGTTTTAACATATGTGTTAGCTCCCAAAATGAATCAGTCACTATGGTTTCATTTTGTGGTTGATAGCATGGTTATTGGTAGTTTTCTCCATTTTGTTTTAAGTTCTTCTAGTGGCAAAACTTAGGTTTTTAATTCATATCTTAGAAATAAGATGATCCATAAAGGTMTTTTCTTTAAAATTTCATGAAAAGACTTTCAATAGCTAACGCATGTTTCAAAGTTGATGATTAGCTGGTGAAAGCGACGATTTTCAACAGTTAAGGAGCATTTCCTCACGGACCGTTAGCTGGTGAAAGCACAAAACACGTGTGTTTTCTCCACGTTTTCAAAAATCAAAAGATCACATGCTCAACACATGTCACGTAATCATTATAAGGAGCTGGTGAAAGCGGATAATGATGAAGATTCAATTTTGCACGTCTAAATCGGATTTCAAAGCGGATCGTGTTCATAAATGCATGCTTCACAAGATAATGACGTTGGAGATGGCGAATTCAAATCCATCATCACAGGTAAAGGAGCGGTACTACTCGACTGGTGACATCAAATGGATGCCTCATATCCCCAACATGCATATGATATGTTTTCATTTTTGAAAGACAACGTCGAGAGTTTTCACCAGTGCCAAACCTCGGCTCAAACAACAGATTACAGTGTTTTTTTGTGCAAAATTGTCTGGGGTTCGAATTGCAAATGGCAAGGAAATGAAGTGGTTCATTTTTAAGGAAAGAATTAGACAGTCTGTCCTTTCTACAAGCGCATCCAGAGGTGCAAAAACGCTTCTCAGACGTAGGTTGCATGGGATATGTTGAGAAGTTACAGAACGACTGTCACCAAACAACAGCTGAAGTGTTTGCTAAATCATACGATGGAAATAAAGCCTGTGTCAAGTCTTTAGAAATCATAGTTGATGAAGCTTCCATTGCTACAACGACCAACTTACCTAGATCAGGCCAGAGTTGGTTCAAAACAACAACAACCAAGAACCTCAATTTCAGAGCATATCTTAAAGAAGAATTCAGAAATGATGCATGGAAGAAAAGCATGCTAGTTCCTCATTTGGAGGATGAGTGGCAGGACTTGTTCAAGAGAATACAACTCTATATAACCTCAGAAAGCAGGTATGACAAGCTGATGCTATACCATTTCAAGCTCTTAGACCATTTTACATGGAAAAATCTCCTAAATTTACCTTTCTTCTTGCACAAAAGCTTAACTAAAGACTGTAAAAAGATTAGAGCTGAACCTCTAAGTATGAAAAACACTCTTTGTCATTTTGGCCTAATCAAATTGATAATCTTGGAGGAGCTAAGACAAAGAGGAAGGACTTGGAAACATTTTCTTTTTTGGGAAGGCTTCGAAACCCAAACTTAGCCCATGAATGAGCAAAAGAGGGTTGGAAAAAGGCAATTAACTCCTCAAAGCAGCTCGAGGAAGAGGAGAATTCTTCCAGGACCACCAGAAGATAGGATTTCTGGTATAAAGTCTCACAGGTCAAAGAAAAAGTTAGATTTTGAAACTACTACAGAGCAGCCTACAGAAAAGAAAACAAATATTTTAAATCTACCATACACAGACTCAGAAACAGAGCCAGAGCAAGAAGATGAAAGTCTAGCCATTAAAATCCCTGAACATTCCATGGAATTTGCACAGGATTGTGAGACTTTTACTCACACTGTTGAAGGTGAAACATCAAAGAGAACAAATTCAAAGAAAACATAGAAAATCAAGCAACTTAATGAAGTGATTGCTCAACGGGAGGTTTTAGAAAGAGTAATTAAGGAGAGATACAAAACTCTGTCTGATAATTTCGCAGAAACAAATGCTGCATTTGAAAAGTTGGCTTGTGAAAGTGTCAAGGAAAATAAGAGAAATAATAAAATCACCAAATATTATAACAGTCTATGGTGGTTAGCAAAACGCCTTAAGAGGAAGATTAGAAAATTGAAGCAAAAACATAAGTCACACCCAGATCTGCAAGTGCTAGCCCAGGTTGCTGTGAATATGCAAGGAGATAAAGTAGAGACACGCTTAGTTTTTGATAGAACAACATTTTTGGAGGTGAAAGTTCCTTTTGGGCCAAGGCAGAGCTTTCACCAGTGCAAAGGGTAAATTTACAACCAGTTAGCTGGTGAAAGGCAGAGCTTTCACCAGCTAACCAGCGAATCATAAGGTGAGTTAGCTAGTGAAAGAAAAAAAAGAATTTTTGAAAGCTAAATATGGAGCARGGCGATTTTCAAAGGATTTAAATAGGTTCCATAGCATTAAAGGATTAACTACTTAGTTAGAAAATACTCAGCATCAGAGATTCGTGGAGATTTTGAAAACCACATGCTAAATCGGTCTCCTAAAGTTTCGACTATGAGTAATTGAAGAAATCCAGCTACAAAGACAGGTGCCTTTACCATTTTTCATGACACAACAGATTCCATAAGCTGATGAAGTACATATGTCAAATTTTGATATAGAAGACAGTTCGAATGCTAGCCTAGCCACTAGTCTTTTTTATTGATTGTCTTAGTTAATTTGATTTTCTATCTTTAGATACAGATCCAAGTTTTCAGGATCTTAAAAAACTGATTGTAAAAGGCTATAAATGCCTATCTTTTCTAAGAGACAAGGGTTCAAACTGGGAATATATTTTGTGCTACTGTATAGACTCTTATGGCATAATAAAATTACAGTCTCCTTTCGCTTTCAATATTAGAAATATTCATGTTTCCTTTCTGTACTTTATTTCAGTTTATCTTAGCTTATGAAGACTGTCATCTCTTTATTGAGCTCATAGAATTGAAGTGAAGGATTTCTTTCTATCTTGCATCAAGCCCTACACCAGTTGTATTTGGCAATCAAGATTAGTGCTCTTCATCCTCTCCTTTCAAAATACTTGATCTGATTATTGTTTTTTGAAAGCACTGTTTCTTTTGAATGTATTATGAGTTTTCGATTACATTAATAATTGAGGATCCCATTGTTCCAAGTATACCTACACATTATTTTCTTAAGTTACCAATCATCCTTAGCTTACAACCCTAAGGAGTTTCTTGGAGTAATAACAATATGGTTGGCGCGTTTGGATATATGGCATGGTTTTAATAGCATTTAAATACCAAGGGGGGGGCTTGGTGTTGGCAAGGTTGAGGGATAAGCTCTTAACCACCCCCTTTTTTTCCCAACCATGGGGTCATGGTGGCCTTATTATAAGGTCTTGGGTTCAATTCCCATAGCCCCAAATTACATTTTTTTAACCATTTCCAACCATTTTTCACCATTTTAACCATCTTTGATGAAACTTCAACTGCTGATATATTCATCATCTGGAGGCTGTTTTTCCTGAAACGAACGTCACCAAAAAGATGCTGACGAGATCTTCCCCTTTGTAAGATTTACTTTTCATTTTGAATACTTTAACTCTATCGAATTTTGAGATGATCCACCTAGATCAAACCTTCCCACTGTAAAGCTTTTTGGCCACAAAAAGTATGAAATCATTCATAAAATAAGTGAGGACATGTTTGTCTCACTTGTCCTGTATCACCTATCCATTATTCCTGGAACTTGTACATCTAGCTCAGCAATACAACAATCAACACTGCACTAACAATGTTAAGTACATTAATCACATTCTTAATCACATCTTCATTCAACATTGTCGGAACCAACCACATACTACTGATGAGTAATAAGTTGAATATAAACATTGAACGTGTGAAAGAGATTGTACCCAAACCATGCTGACTTTTAACCATAGAAACACTATCAACCAAAACAGGTGCATTGTAGTGAAATGACACTTCCTCTTCATGCTTAGGATTCTTTTCTTCCTTACATTGTATAGACATAAGTGCCAAATTCTGACTTGCATTAACAACCCTTTTTAATTGTTGTGTAGTGCCCAATGATTTTTCATTTTTGAATGAATGTGAATGCATTATGTACTCAATTCCTTCTTTAAACAAGTGATATTGATTTTTTTCTCGAAAAAAGATCTCTTTTCGATCATATAAGTATGGACTACCCAACACAATTCCACAGATATCTAGTGGGACCACATCAAATTCAACCTCATCTACAAACTTAGATGTAATTGCAAACTTTAGATCACATTGTTGTGTTACTTGTAATCTTTAATCTTTGCATACCCAACCTAATGGATAAGGTTTCTTGTGTGGTTTTGTTGCTAATCCCAATTGCTTAACTACTTCTTTTGAAATAAGATTAACTTGAGATCCACTATCTATGAGTGTGTCGACCTTTGTTTGTTTTGTAATCACTCTTATATGAAACAATGCATTCCTCTTTCTATCCTTAGAATTGTCATCATCTTTAGAAGTAGAAGCACATGAAGAACCAATGTTAGCATCATTATCAACAATAGATTTACCTTTCATACCTACGATTGTTATCTTTGTTTCGTCCTCGGAATCTGATCCAAGGTCCTCAATGATAACCGTGGCTATTTGTTTCCCCTTTCGATCCTTAAACCACTTCAGTTTCATTTCAGGATGTAGCTTCCAACATTTTGCCTCTTCATGCCCTTTCTTTTGACAATGCGAGCATGTAGGTCTCTCATCGCCCTTCTTCATTGTAGTTGCATGTTTAACTTTCCACTTTTCCTTGCCTTCTTTTTCCTGGACAGATTCAGCTGAAGAAACATCACGAACACTCTTCCTTTTTGACTCAATGTGAGTTGCTTGAACACATACCTCATCAAGGTTAGTCAGATTAAACATCAATATCATATGATGTAAATAACTATGCAATCCTCCTATATATTTTAGAAGAATTTCCTGAGTGTAAAGAGGTATACCAAGTACCAATGCTCTTTTTCGAAATTCTTGTGTGTATTCTTGCACACTTTGTCCCTCACTTTGTCTCAAATTCTGCCAATCCATCATAGCTTGCTGCATATACCCTAATGGATAAAATTGCTTTTTAAGTGCTGAAATGAACTCATACCAAGAGGAAATGATTTTTCCTTTTGTGGCAAGATCCTCTTGAGATATTCTCTCCCACCAAATGAGAGCAGTCCCTCCAAGTCGGAGAGAATCCAACTGAATTTTAACAACATCTTCAGTAAACTTTTGAATCCTACAATAAACTTCAATTTGACGGATCCAATTGTCCAATTTTTCAGCATTAAGTTCTCCATTATACATAGGTAATTCAAACTTAATATCAAGCTTTAAATGAGGCATATTAAGATCAACTTTTGTTTTTTGTTTTTTAAATGGAGAAGGAATAGAACCATCAAGAAAAGATGGAGAAGTTGGTGGGGTTTTAGAGGGTTCCTCACCACCTCCTTCTTTTTTATCTTCTGTATGAGATGGTCCACCTTGTTCACCTTTCTTTTGATCTTGATAGAGATCCTCTACCATCGTTTTCATTCTCATGAAATCTTTCAGAAATTCCCCTTCAGAAGGGATAGAAGAAGTTGCTTCTTCTACTTTTGGTGAAGACATCCTTCCTCTTCAAGTTCTCCTTCACCACACTGAAGCTTGGATCTTGTTAACATCAACTCACAAAGCAATGGTTAACCTCGCTCTGATACCAAATTGATCTGAAATTTAACTTGATCTAAAATTCAAGATCTTTTAGCCATTATTTGCATGTGAATTTTTAACTGTTAACCACCTTTGTAATGCAAAATTAAAGAACATCCATCAAGCACATGATCACATAAACATGTAATAAAACCATCTATGAACAAGAATTGGTAACATAGTTCACCAGACCCCCTGGCTACGTCTCCGGGCCACTTTCAAAATGGGAAGGACAATAGATTAAGTATTCAAATGCTTACAAAGTGACTTCTGAATTCTGTCTGTCATATACAGTAACAGACTTCAACAACAATTGCAAGATGAAATTCTGAGACTTTTAAGTATGAACATGAATACCTTTCTGTGTTTCTGAAAGATTCTGTGAGCACTTTTCTATCTGGATGTCTGAATGCAAAAACTGAAGCTGGATCTGGAATCCTTGTGAAAAATTGAGACTTTTGAGTATAAACTCGATATATTTCTGAACTGGACTAAGAATGCCCTTCTTGGCACAATTCCCAAAATCTACCTATGATCTGTACAGTTCGTACAACCTTGGGATGCGTGAAAATCCAGAACCACCTCAATCTGTGTGCAAAACCACCTCAGTCTGCATGAAAATTCACCTCAGGTTGCATGCAAAACCACCTCGGTCCACATGCAAAACCACCTCGGTCACTGTGAAAAACCACCTCGGGCTGCATGTGAGTCTCTGCCTACATCAAAACGCTCCTTGGGCTCCGTGCCCATGGACCATTTAAATAATGGAAACAAATTGTATAAGGAGGCATGAGCCATGGGCCACGCACCCTTCAAAATCCCCCAAATCTCGACAATTTTTAAGATTACTTCGCAACTTCTTGCCACGTCTCATGGCGGTGGCGTGTTGATAGATATGGTGGTTAGGGGGGCATAAGTCCTAGGGTCAAACCCACGGGCTTCTCCTCCCACCGCATATGTGATATGGCATATAGTTTAACATATGGTTGGCACGTTTATTACATATGGTATGCTTTAACATGTGGTTGGCGCATTTTATTACATATGGTATGTTTTAACATATAGTTGGCGCGTTTATTACATATGGTATGTTTTAACATATGGTTGGCACATTTTATTACATATGTATGTTTTAACATATGGTTGGCACGTTTTATTACATATGTATGTTTTAACATATGGTTGGTGCGTTTAGATATATGGCATGGTTTTAATAGCATTTAAATACCAAGGGGGGGCCTTGGTGTTGGCAAGGTTGAGGGCTAAGCCCTTAACCACCCCCTTTTTTTTCCCAACCATGGGGTCATGGTGGCCTTATTATAAGGTCTTGGGTTCAATTCCCATAGCCCCAAATTACATTTTTTTAACCATTTCCAACCATTTTTCACCATTTTAACCATCTTTGACGAAACTTCAACTGTTGATATCTTCGTCATCTAGAGGTCATTTTTCCTGAAACGAATGTCACCAGAAAGATGCTGATGAGCTCTTCCCATTTGTAAGATTTAATTTTCATTTTGAATACTTTAAATCTATCTAATTTTGAGATGATCCACCTGGATCAATGGGCAACCCCCTTCACGAAGTTCCTTTGTCTGGGGGCAACATGTATCCTCACTCGAATAATCCTCATCATGCTTTTATCTCTTCGTAGACATATACTTCAGTGTCAATTCCCTTACAACCCTTTATGAATCAGTATGGAGGAGGATACTATCCTTTCGGACAAGGACACGGTGTAAAATAGGATCCTTCCTGGCCTGCAATTTCTCAAAACCAATCTTTCCTTGGACCTTGGTCTCAAATGCCACAACCCACCACCACCACAAGTCTAGTCACTATAGGTCATACGAGAATTTTATCACCAACCTCTATTAGTCATGTTGGATATTGTTTGATGACCTGTACAATTCATGTTGAAGACCAACTATAGGTCATACGGGAATTTTGTCACCAACCTCTACTAGTCATGTTGGAGATTGGTCGATGACCTCTACAATTCATGTTGAATACCAACAACAAGATGTTGAAATTCAAGCTGGGGGCACAAGTCTCGTCACTACTAGTCACACTACACATACATCACCAACCTCTGCTAGTCATGTTGGATATTTGTCACCAACCACTGCAAGTCATGCTGGGGGAATTCATATGATTTAGAAGCCTAAACGTGTCAGATGTAAGGCCGGATTCCTTTGCAGGACTTGTGAAGGAAGTCACCTTACTCTTTTGTGTCTTGCTACTACCAGGATACTAGAAGCATGGTTCTCACTTGAGGTCCCTTCATATTCTAATTTGTCTGTGGTTTCCCCACACTCTGTTCCTTCTTTGGTTGATACAACAATCATGTCGATGCAATCTTCGACTGGCACCCCTCTTCATTTTGGGGTTGATACTTCCTTTGACCTTGTTGTGTCACATCCCATTCAACCAGTGGTCGTGTCGATGCAATATTCGACTGACACCTCTCTTATTTTTAGGGGTGATGCATCTCTTGACCTTGTTGTCTCACATCTTGTTAAACCAGTGGTCATGTCTATGCAATATTTGACCGACACCTCTCTTATGTTTGGGGGTGATGCATCTCTTGACCTTGTTGTCTCACATCCTGTTAAACCAGTGGTCATGTCGATGCAATATTCGACCGACATCACTCCTATTTTTGGGGGTGATGCATCTCTTGACCTTGTTTTCTCGCATCTTATTCAACCAATGGTTGAGGAATTGGTCGTGTCGATGAAATATTCGGTCGACCCAACTCTTCTCTTGGAGAGTGAAAAGTGTAAGGGAGTGGTCATGTTGATGCAATTTTCGGTCCATCCCGCTCTTCTGGTTCTAGTTCTATAACTTCTATGCCATGTCCTTAGCATTTCTAGTGCTATACCTTCTACACAAGGGAGAATTCCACTCTCTTCAAGTATGCTCCCCCCAAGTCCTCGGGTAGTTTCCTTTGATTGGAATTATCTTGTAGAGCCTCGACTTCCTTCTTCTACACCCTTCCATATAAGGGGCATTCTTCGATATATTTTAGATAAGGTAACCTTTGCAAGTATTTTATCCTCCTCGACTTGGAAAGCTTTGGGTTTTCCCAAGCTTGTGTCAGCTCTTTGTAAGTTGCTGACCTTTCACAGAAGTCCAGCATGAGAGCCTTGGCCTCCCCCGTGAATTGCTGCCTAGAATATCCCAAGTGAGTCCGAGTTAAGCTCTTTTTTGACTCGTCTAAAAATAAAAAATATTTCTGAGTGATTTTTCCCTTTCACACTCGTTAAATTGGATTTGAAAGGTTGTGATTCTTAGTTAATCTCTTTTTCGAATCGTTATCAAAAAGTAAAAATATCGTCGAGTGAACTTGTCTCTTTCACACTCGTAAAATTGGTTTTGAAAATACGTCTATTTGGCACAAGTTTATCCCTTTTTCACACCAAGTAGACTAAAATACATAAAAAAGGACATTTTTTGGTGTTAAGTTATGATTGCATCTCATGCCCTTACTTGCAGTATTAAGTATATAGCAAGTTATCGCTTTGCGCTATAAACCGTTTGCCTCAACATTTTTGCATCCTCAACCAAGTAGAGCCTTGTTTATATCCTTCACAATATGACACCCTATACCTAGGAGGGAACATTCCCTCGAGTTTCCATCTCTCGCATATACTTCCCTGCATTGAGCATAGGTATGTTCCACTGCTGGAACTAGTTTTGATTAGTTGCGAAACTCATTTCCTCCTCTGTATCATTGCGTTCATTTTTCTATGAAAAAACAAAAAAATACGGGTGGGAAGGGAGTATTATCTTGTATCGACAACAGTCATGTCTCTTTTTAATAGAGCACAAAATTATTTGAGTCCATTCATCATCATAACTTTGGGATTAGCATGGCCTTACGAAGTCGAGCTCGTTACAAAGTCTTCTCTATCGACTGGTTACTCTTCCAGTTCTTATAGAGAATTTTATTGATGCCTCCTGCATCTCATGGTTTTATCATCAGGTCTATGCTGTCAGAGTCCTCCACATGTATCATGATCTTGTTCAAAGGAGGTCTGTCAACCTATGTCGGCCACTCCTCAGAACTCTTGACTTTACATGTCGGCCATACCCTCAGTTTATCTCAGAATCACATGATACCATAGTCCTATCATGCACCTTGGCCTTACTTTCATCATTGGTAGGTAACCTTGAACCCAACAGTCGACATTTCATCATCGGTCGTTGACTGGGTGGTTTCCCTTGTGTTTGACGACAAGACATGTATTCACACATTGGGATTCCTGCAGTGTCTTGGATGTCATTATCCTTATTGATGGTTTCCTTGCCTTTGTCAATAGTTTTCATCATTCGATGCTATTCAAAGGGTCTTTCTCGTGTACCGCTTGGACTTGGCACACATGAAAGATGCACAAGGTCGTTGGTTTATGAACATGTTCTTCATCTGATTTCAACCAAATAATGAAGCTCTTTCTTTGTACCTCATGATGAATGATGAGATATGCCTCAATGATCTCCTTTCAGCGGGTCTCTTTCCATCGAATTCAACCTATTTATTCTAGAAATGGGACCTAGAGTCTTATGATTACCTTGATGCTTGTAGTCATCAGTGGCAAGCTCTCTCATCATCAACAGTTTGGAATACATCAATGTCTCATGATTGATGGATTCTTCAGGTGTTCGACACCGACTCCTTTATTCACACTTGTAAGAATGTACTCGGTGCCTTGATACCTAATTTCATTATTGGTAGGTTGTATCATGTTTGTTAATGGTATACCTCAATGACCGGTAATCAACCAATGTCTCATTGTGTTCGACCTCAACTCCTTTATTCACATGATGTAGACTTGCACCTTTGTCGGATTGTGTAGAATACTTGAAGACATCACCATGTGGCCACAACTTTCCTTAGCTGTTGCTTCTTTTTCATCGGACCAATACCTATATGACTTCATTGATCATGGGAGATCAGATTGTACTCCATGGTATATAGATATCTTCAGATTGATTTTAATATTGGTTCTACTGAGCCTTGTTCGTGACTATGACATCTATTGGCATGTAACCACATTTGTATTTTCCTATTCATGGCCACAGACACTTGTTTGGTAAATGTTTCACATGGATATGCAGTGTAATTTTATTGATAGCCATGTATGCAAAGTCAGTGAAGAATGTAATGAGAAACTAAGTTCATCCAGTTGGTCCCCTACCACTCCACTTCTGGGTTATTTATAATGTATTTCGAACATCACAGATACTCCTCTGACCTCACACATTAGGGGGAATCTATTAGAGAAAGATTTGCCTCACCCTATGCAATATTGCAGATAGGGCCTTATTCCATTTCCCTATGCAAAATTATCTTCTCTGTTGATAAAATCCAGAGACAAAAATACAAATTTTTCCATTTGTATGCATCTTGCACACTATACAACAAGCGTATATGTAGGCTTCTCGACTACAGGCCGCGTAGAACGGGATTTGTGCCAGAAAATCAAAATTAAATGTTTGGTTTCCATGTCACGATAGGAGATCTATGATCCTTGGCCTTCCATATAATGGAAACGTTCTGACTCGGCCCTTCAGTTCCATTTTAAAGGCTATAATTGGGCCAATTATGAGATATGTAAAAGGACAAATAATTCAACTTTGAGAGAAAAGTTACTCTAGAGAAATTATTTACTTCATATTGAGTCTACTGTTGATTAAGGTTGGTTGTCATTGATGTCAACCCTTGAAGAAAGACCCATAGAAAAAAGGTTTGGGTAATGGACCCAATAATGTTTGATGTAAATATGACTCATTATTGTTTTTTCATGGTTGATAAGAAGTAAATATGGATGAACTCCAAAGTGGTCCCCTTATGGTGAAAGCCCTCACGGGAAGACGCTTTGTG